>VDFB02382020.1:0-24360 GCA_007258455.2 Sequoia sempervirens
GGCCCTCACCAATCATACCCCAATTATGAACCCAGTTCCCCAATTACCCCTAGTACCACACCCGGGTCATCCCATGAACCAAATCTCTCCTATGACAAACTTCCCTCAACAACAAGTGAACCAACCCATGTATCAGCCACAGCAGAATAGCTTCCCTGCTTATCTGCAGAATTCTGAGGTGTTGCACCAGTCTTTGGGATCCGCCACAATGCCTATTCCCCCTCAGAGTAACCCGAACCAGATCCCTTACCAAGATCCTAATAGGGAGAGGATTGATGAAATGGCCGAACAAATAAAGAAGTTAAATCTGGAAGTGACTTACCTGAGAAATCAAAATAGTCAGTTGCAAGCTGCTCAGAAGGGAATGCAATCTAATCAGAACAGGGAGTTTTCACAAGGACAGAACTTCGACAGGGGACAGCGTAATGACAGAGGGTTCTACAATGATAGGGGATATAACCAGGATAGGGGTTACAACAATGACAGAGGTTTCAATAATGAAAGGAGGCAGAACTTTGACAGAGGCCAAGGAAGTGGGTCAGGATTTGATAAAAGGCCATCACAAGGACAGAACAGAATTTGGAATACAGGGCCCAATAATGGGGGAGTTCCTACCCCGTTGGACCAGCCGGCTAATCAGATTGTTAATCAGTCTACAAACCAACCAGTCAGTCAAGATAAGCCTCCTACTGGGGTATATCTGGCAGAAGCGGCCTTATCAGGGTGGTGCAGACTCCATAAGACAAGCCAGCATTCAGAATTGGAATGTCCGGAGTTCCAAACTGCTGCTTCTATCTTTCAGTATGAGGTAGAGAACAATGTGAATACACAAGAGATTGTTCCCTCTAACTCCTACGATTCCCCTGTGTTGGTATTGAATCATGCTCCTTTTCCAGCCAGCCAAGAAAATGTACCAGAAGAACCTGATTCCCAGAAAGATGAAACAGATCAGATTTGTAATGGAGATGAAGTAGCTCAGCTGTTTAATGAAGGAGAGATGAATGACAATGGCCCCTTGGATCAGGATGAAGCTTATGTTGAAGAAGTACAGATGTTCCAGAGACAAGGATTGAGGGATATGCCCCACAGGCGTCCACCACCCGGAGGACCTTTCACTACCTCCATTCCTCCCAACAATTTCAGTACTCCTCCAGATCCTAATGCGAGCAACAATCCGTCTTATCCACAGGTTTCCAAGCAATACCTTTCGAAAGATAGACAAGCTTAAGCAGAATCACAGAAGGAAAGGATTGTTCAAGAAAGCAAGGATAAGGCAGAGGAGCCATCTAAGGAGGTCTCTACTGATATGAGTGAGGAGCAGATGGCCTCATATGTTGCAGAGGAATTTAAGAAGCTAAAGGTAAACCTTTCTGCATTTGAGTTGTTAAGATTTTTTGCAATTAGGAAAGCCATCTTAGGTACTTATGATGCAAATTCAAAGTCATTGGATAAGCCTTCTAGTGAATATGTTAGCCAGACTTCCATTTTTCAGTCTGTGAACACACAAAGTCAGACACAGAATAAGACCAATCCACCCCCTGGAGATAGAGGAAAAGAAAAGGACAGAACTCAAGTGGCCCAAGTAGATACTCAGCCCACTTTTTTTCAAGGGAAGACGGAGACTCCACCATTTCTGATCTCGGTCAGAATCTTTGGTAAGAACCTTCACAATTGTCTATTAGATTCTGGTGCTTCCACTAATGTGATGCCCCTTGGAGTTTGCAGAGCTCTGGGAATTACACCTGCTGATTCCCAGAAGAAGGTCACTCAGTTGGACAGAACCGAAGTGAGTGTAGTAGGAGAACTTAACATGATCCAGATGCAGATAGCTTCTGATCCTAGGATCCAACAGGTTATTAACATTCAGGTAGCTGACATTCTTGATGCATACGGTTTAATTTTAGGAAGAGATTTCACTAAGGCCCTGAATGGGTATGTGTCCACTGATCACTCTCACATGTGGCTTCCCTGGAAGGGGGTGCCCAATCAGATAAGGATTGAGAGGGAGCCTAGAATGAAGTATATGATAACAGAATACCAAAAGACTTCAACCGAGGTTCTCATATCAGAAACTGGAATGGGAAACTACTTGCTATCAGCCCCATATGAAGAATTAGATGTAGAGGAGGTACTGATGTTGCATACGATGCCCGTAGATGCTGAAATAGGGTCCAGTCTTGTTGAAGTTCTAACAAAATCAGTTGATGAAGAAGAACTTGTGGATAGGCAGATCAGCTTACTGGATAATTTTCAAGATTTCATTAAGCAATGTGTGGAGAATCAAACTCACTTGGGAAGGAAGACGAGCTTTAAGGAGTTACTCTTTCCAAACTGGTGCAGAGTCCACAATGCTTCTCACTCTGAATTGGAATGTTGCTTGTGCCAGACAGCAGTGAAAGAAGTGCAAAAAAGCATGAGTCCATCTCAGGTGGTTAGCACAGAAGAGCAGTGTCTGCAGGAAAAGTGTGAAAATCAGAAATCTATTGTGGCTGAGGAAGCCTCTAATACTGATAAGCCAGAAGGAAAAATGAAGAAGACTGCCACTGCAGAATACTGGACTCTCAAGTTTGATGGGTCTAAGTCTAAACAGGGAGCTGGGGCTGGGTTCGAGCTGATCAGTCCAAAGGGTAAGAGTTTCTTTGCAGCTCATAGGCTCCAATTTTATTACACAAATAATGTGGCAGAATATGAAGCATTGATTCATGGACTCCTTATGACACTCAAGAAAAGGGTCAAGGTCCTGCAAGTATTTGGTGACTCAGAATTAGTGGTCAAACAAGTAAGAAAGCAGTACGCGTGTCACGATAGGAGAATGACCAACTATAGGCATAGAGTGTGGGACCTCATTGAGGGGTTCGACGCTTTTAATATCCAATTGATCCCAAGGAAGAAGAATCAAACTGCTGATTCTCTAGCTCAAGCGGCCAGTACTTTGCAGCCCCTGTCTTTGTCAGGATTGAAGAAGTTTACTGTTGAATTAACTCCTGTCCCGTCAGTCCCTGACAATGTGACTAATTTTCAGGTGTTTGAGGATGATAAGCATATCCTTGACTTTATCATGAACACTGATGTTTTTGCTTCACAGATCATTGACGAAATAGAACCTCAGGAAGCAGAATTGGATCTGGAAGGTGTGCTAAACTTGAAGTCCAATACTATTCCAAGAGGAATGGTACAGCTGGAGAGGATTTTCGATATGGACAAAATCAGAGATCAGGAACAGGAATCTAAGAAAGAGTCTATCAGTGGGCAGTGTGACACTCACAATGTAGGCACCGAAGATGACGTAAGGAATGTTTTCATTGGTAAGATTTGTACCCCTGAAGAAAGACAGGGAATAATCAGAGCCCTATACGACTTTCCAGACATAGTGGCCTGGGGTTATGAAGACTTGAAGACTTACGATACATCCATCATAACTCACACTATACCTCTCAAGCCAGGTGCTAAGCCTTTTAGACAGAGGCAGAGACCTATTAATGCACTGTTGGAGCCACTCATACAAAAGGAAGTCCAGAAACTGCTGTCCGCTAGAATCATATTTCCTGTCAGGCATTCTACTTGGGTGGCTAATCTGGTTCCAGTAAGAAAGAAGAACGGTGAAATTAGGCTCTGTGTTGACTTCAGAAATCTGAATAGGTCATCAGAGAAAGATAATTATCCAGTTCCCTCTTTGGATGAGGTGTTACAAGTGGTTAATGGATCGCAGATGATGTCCTTTCTGGACGGATATTCAGGGTATAATCAAGTGATGGTCCAGTATGAGGACAGACACAAGACTGCTTTTACAACTAAGTGGGGAACCTTCGCATACAGGAGGATGCCATTTGGGCTTATCAATGCAGGAGCCACGTTTCAACGAGCTATGGATATCGCTTTCAAGGACATCATAGGAAAGTGCATTATCATTTACATGGACGATCTGACTGTTTTCTCCAAAAATAGAGGGGATCATATCTCAGATCTGCGTAAGGTGTTCTAGAAGTGCAGAGAATTTGGCATCTCCTTGAATCCCAAGAAGTGTATTTTTGGGGTCACAGAAGGCAAGCTATTAGGGCATGTGATATCAGAGAAAGGCATTGCTATAGATCCAGAAAGAGTAGAGGCCATCTTGAAAATTCAGCCACCTGCCAGCAAAAATGAGATGAAATCTTTCTTTGGTAAGATTAATTTTGTCAGGAAATTCATCACTGGATTTGCTGAGATTGTCAAGCCATTAAATGCTATGTTAAAACAAGATGCCAAGGTCGAGTGGACCACAGACGTGAAGGAGTCCTTTGCAGAGATTAAAAGAGCCATTGTTGATGCTCCAGTGTTGGTGAGTCCAGATTATAGTAAACCGTTCTATATCTATTCCTTTGCTTCAGACCACTCATGTGCTGGAATGCTGACACAAAAGTTTGATGAGGGGAATGAGCATCCCAGCACTTTCATGAGTGCACCATTGAAGGATGCTGAGCTGAAATACCCATGTGTGGAGAAGCAAGCCTATGCCCTTGTCCGAGCAGTAAAGAAATTTAGGCATTATATCCTCAGAAACAAGGTGTTTGCAATTGTTCCTGATTCTGCAGTTAAGTTACTGCTGATGCAGAATGAGTTAGGGGAGCGTAGAGCTAAATGGGTGACCATGCTTCAGGAGTATGACATTGAGATCCAGCCCATGAGGCTGGTAAGAGGACAGGGACTCACCCAGACCATGGCAGAGATAGGCCCTGAATTGTCTGTTTGTAACTATGATGTTGAAGAAGTTTCCCCAGATGGCTGGTATGATTATATAGTCTATTATTTGCTGAATCAGTGAGCTCCCGGTCATTTAAATGCGGTACAGATGCGAGCCTTGAGATTGAAAAGTGATGGCTTCATGCTGAAAGGAGCTGTCCTATATAAGAAGAATCACGAAGGTATTTACTTGAGGTGCCTTGGAAGACACGAAGCTGAGAGAGTAATAAATGAGTTTCATGAGAAATATGGCACTGGTCATGGTTCTGCCATCGCCACTGTGAATCAGATTTTGAGGGCAGGATATTACTGGCCTACCCTATTCAAGGATGTTCATTATCATGTCCGGACCTGTCACACTTGCCAGGCTGCAGCAACGAGGGAAAGGTGTGCATCACTTCTGCTCCAGTCTGTGATTGAGGTAAAACCTTTTGCTCAATGGGGTATGGATTTCATAGGCCCCATCAATCCACCATCTTCCGGTGGACACAGGTATATCCTTACCATAACTGATTACTTTACAAGATGGACTGAAGTGTTTGCTTGTAGGCAGTGTACATCAGAGGTAGTAATTGATTTTCTTGAATCTGCCATTCTCAATCGGTTTGGGTGTCCTGTTGCTGTTGTGTGTGATAATGGCCCTGCCTTTGCATCTTTGAAATTCTCAAACTGGCTTTTGATCATGGCATTGTTGCCAATTTGCATCTAATTATTATCCCCAGGGGAATGGTCTAGCTGAATCCTCTAACAAGAACTTGTTAACTGTCATCCAAAAACTGTTAGAGAGGAACCCAAAAGACTGGCACACCCAGCTTTGGTTTTCTCTTTGGGCAGATCGTACTCGGATTAAGTCTTCCATTGGTACCTCTCCCTATCATTTAGTGTATGGCCTGGAACCAGTTTTCCCCATCCAACTCAAAATCCTGACTCTACAGTTTATCAACCAATTTTACGATGAAGGGGATAGAAGGGAAGCAAGGCTAGCTGAATTGTTGCATCTTGAGGAAAAATGGGACAATGCCCTTGAAAGGTTTGCTAAACATCAGGGGGTAGTCAAGTGATGGTTCGACAGGAGAGCTAAAGTTAAGGCTTTCAGGATTTCTGACCTTGTCTTGTATTGGGATAAGCCACATGATCAGAAAGGGAGCCATGGAAAATTTGATAGATTATGGCTTGGTCCTTACCAGATTGCTAAAATTTTGGGAGATAATGCCTTCCGTTTGAGGACTTTGACGGGAGAGGACATACCACTGCCCGTCAATGGGCAGTATCTCAAACATTATTTCCAGTCTTGAGCTGTTTTCAGCTCTTTGCCCTGTAAATAGTTAGTTAGGTTGTTTTCTTTGTTTGTTTTGCTTGCTTTGGTTAGGGGTAGGTTTCCTTTCTTGTTTTGCTGGTTTTGTTTGGTTAGAATAGGTTCGCTTGGGTTTGTTTGTTTTGTTTGGTGTTGCTCTTGCTTTTGGTTCTATCTCCTTTTGGGATTGTGGGTGCATCTGTATGGTAATGGTGGCAAAGCAGGTCTAATGTTCCTGATATTTCCCTTACAAACTTTGATCATTTTTCCAGCGCGCCATGGTATGAATTCTTTTGCCTCTGTCATTTGTCCTGGTGGTAAGGCAAAGGTTTTCCAGTCAGTCTGAACAGGAGTGTATTGGGGTCTTACACCTTTAATCTTTAAACATACCTAAAGTTGTAAAAGATCCTTATAAGGTCTGGACAGGTGAAAAATCCTTTTCTACTCTAGTGCCACTGTGGTTCTCAGCCCTGAGTGTGAACTTCACTGTTCACAGGTTGAATAAAAGGAAATATCAGTAAAACAGCAAAAGAAGAAAAATATATATATATATATTTGAAAATCATGAGGTTTGAATTCAACTCATCAGGGGGATTTGAATATCTCTAATGGGCTATAGATCACCGGGCCGGGCAGAGAGCTAAGTGTTCGAGGATCACACCGATAACCTCGTCAGGCTGCGACTTCCGATCGCAAAATGTAGGCCTATCCCAGCTTTTACTTCTTTAGAGTAAGAATCTTTACGTAGCCTGTTCATACCAAGTCTGGTTCTTCTTGCAACTAAGGGTAGGTAATAAATGCATGTGCACACACTTAGACCTGGGTATAGGAATATTTGAATGGCTGGGAGTTTCTTTCTTTTAACTTAGGATGGTGGCTAGGTATCTGAGTTGAAACCATGAGTTCTGGGTTCTTGATTCCAGTTTGTCATCGAAATGTTCGAGAGCATTTCCCCAAATGGACGCTTTCATTTGTTGCGCGCTGCGACACACTTGCACTTCTGGAGCTGACCCCTTGGTGTCTTTGACCTTTGATTTTATTGGATTTATCATTTTAGGGTCTTGACGTGTTGGTCTTGCTAGCTTTACCCTTGCCCTGAGGTTGGAATTGATTTTAATTGAGCTTTGGGCCAGGTCCTGGTTTTCGCTTGGATCCAGGATTTTCCGTCTCTGGCGGATTTTCTCGGGCTCTGGTTCCATGTCTGTTTCTGGCAAGATTCTCCAATTCCAGGTTTCTGCCCGACTTCGGGATTTTTCGGTCCTATCGGATTTTCCCGGATTCTGTCAGAATCCTGATCTTCCTCATTTCCCCGGTTTATGCATTTCCGCGAAATCTGTGTTTCCGCGCATTCTGGGATTTTCTGAAATTCCGCGTGGGGCTCAAGTTTCTGGACTTGTCAGAAACATCTTTTCGCACATTAATGGCTGAGGTACCTTTGCTCAGACGGGTATAAGGTTGAATTTAGGGCATTTTCTGATTCATTCCATCTCCATTGCTTCCTTGCTGACTGCTCTGGCGATTGAAATTTTCATTTGAGCTTTGTGAATTGATCTTGGTTTGTTTGCGCGGGGATTTCTTGAGTTCTGGTGCCCGTATTTGCATTGCTTGGACGTGTTACCTTGTGGTCGACTTTTTGAGCTCGGATTCCGTTTCCTTGGATCCATGGTATGTATCCATTGCTCTTTCGTTTGCTTGCACGATGATTTGGGGTTTTCTTGCACCGGGTATTGTTAAATTTGAGTTCGGCCCTTGTTTTGGTTTTGTTTTCATATTTATACAGTCAGGATTGATCCGTTTTTATTATTGAGCCCCATCTCCCATGCCCTTTGAGCTCCATTTGTCCGTTTGATTGCATATTTATCCTTTAGACGGCGTTCTGGGTCAGGCTGCTTGTTTGTTTCGGACGCGAATGTGTTACCATGCGAAATTAGGGTTTCTTTGGCGTTTCGGCTAGAACGATGATTTTATTTTTGTGCTTGAGCGACTTTTGTCCTGTGTTATGTTGGCTTCCCATCCTATGAGGATTAGAGGGCTTTTAGGTAATCCTGAACCGATATTTTTAACCCTAAAGCTTGCTCTGGTTTTAATGGCAGAAATTCGATCGTTTGATTTAGGGCACCATTATTTTAACACGGAAATCCATCCTTTGAGGACTTTTGAGAGTCGGAATCCTTTGCATACTTGAGATTGTTAATTATTGCTAGTTTTGGGATAATGTGAGCCCAGGTAGTGGAGATCCCGTGGTCGTTCGGGTCTTGGTGCACGTTTTGCCGTTTTCGGGTTTCCGAGGCCGTCGCGGAATTTCCTTGCTCCCGGATTTTCCCGGTTTGGGCTTATTCCGCGGACAGGGTTAATTTCTGGTGCATTTGATGCTGTCCGCGAAAATCCGTCCCATCCGGATTTTTTTGGATTTCCTGTCTAGCTCTGTTATTTTGATATTTCGATGATAGGATTAATGGAATGAATGTCTAATGCTTGTTTCTTGTTGCCAATGAGTTAATTTAACGATTATCCTTTGATTTTCTGAGCGTATTAATGATTTATGTGGCTAACAATCCTTTGGCAGTAGAAATCCGTCTGGGTCGGATTCCTTCAGAATTCCGCCCCGACAGTATTTTTCCGGATTGCAAGATTTTCCCGGACTGTCTAATTTCTTCGGATCCCAATGGATTAGTAGTTAGCGACAGATTTTGATGGATTTATATGATGTGTGCTAACCCTTTGGATTGATATGAGCTTAATAATTGGATTCTAATGACGATTCATGAATGTGCAGGCTGAATCAAGCAAGGCTACTGCTGGGAAGTCCAAAGGTGGTGCAGGGGCATCTTCAGTTTCTGAGACAGAGAGATTGAGATTAGACATGAAGAGTCAGGTTCCAAAAAGTAAGCTATCTTTCATATGGGCTGAGGTATCTGATACCAACGTTGGCGCATGGTAGTACGAAGAGTTCAAGCAGAGAACGACTGAGAAGGACCAGTCAGCGTTAAGGCAGGGGATGATGAACTCGGGTTTAGTGCATGTGGCAGGGTTCCCTCCAGCGTTCAATGCTACGAATTGATTCTGGAATGTGCCAGAAGTATTTTTGATACACAAATGGTGGTCAGCACTGAGGGATGAGTCTTGGCAATTTCAGTCCAGCCTCCATTGCCCGGCCTTCAGCATGCCGGATCTCCCCTCGGTCTGTGCCTTAAACATTGACACAGCTCTAACATATTATGAGAACGAGCCAGTTAAGGCTCAACAGATCATTAATTCATGGCTGGAGAAGCCAAAATCCCACCACTCCAAGTTGCCTAAACAGTTGCACAGGGTGAGATTCAGGCCGGATATCTATGATGCCATCACACTGTTGAGCAGGGTGGCCGGACTTAAAACTGCCAGAGTATTGGAGAGTTGGATGGTCCACGTGATCACCAAGATGAGTCAGGGAACAAATTATCACTGGGCAGGTCTCATCAGTGCGGAAATAGACAAACAACTGAGGAATGTCTTGGAGTCAAAGAAGTTCACCATGTCCTCCTATATCATGTATGTATTGGCCATCTCCTATCCTTACAAGGGACTGACTCCGGTGGGAACTATCGGGCAGGATATCATCTATGAAGTCTATCCAGAGCTACATTTGGGACACAGAGATTATAGGAGGGCCAATGATGCCTTTACAATGCACATTACCCGGACCCTTCAGAATGCAGAACATATCAGATTGTCCGATGGGGCCAAGGGGCTGATCAAGAATTACGGGGCATGGTTTATCCAGTTCCCCACCTTCACTTATTTCCAGATTGATGGATGCCCTGTTGCACCCTACAGATTGCCCAGGTATCCCACTGACCACATAGTGCTACTAGAGGTCGTAAGACAAATTTGTGAGTTTGACGCAGTGGTGAAGAGGGAGAAGCATAAGACTGGTTTTGGAGGTGACTTCCCTCTTGGGATTGGTGTGGGGGAGATGTGCCCATCCATCCAATCAGCTCACACTGCGGGTGAGGAGTTGGCCGCATATGGATTCTCTTTCCATTCAAAGAGAATGAACTTTGATATAACCGGAGAGGCACAGAAAAGGGCTACCCGGGAATACAGGCATAAGGAGGATTTGGAGGACTACTGGGTCAACATCAAGGATGACCTTGATGCGAGGAAGAAAAGGTATTCCCGGCTGCCTGTAGAGGCCATTAGACAGTATAATCTAAAGTTGATTCCGAATCAGCTGGATGACGATGGAAAACTGGTCCAAGACCATGTTTATGAGCCCATTAAGGACATGTCAGTGGCAGACATTGATTGGAATGAGCCTGAGGTAACAGAGTTGGAAGACTTGATGGCTCCAGTGCTAAGATTTACTTTTTCTTGGATTAAGCATAAGGTCTGGATGTTGGAGAATGCTAATGTGCCTTGTACTTTTGATTTGATGGGGAATCTCGACCCCATGTCCACCTCTGAAGAATCCGGGGAAGAGGACCCCAAAGGGAAATCAGCTAAAACCTCACCATTCAAGATCAAAGTCAGAGGTCCTAAGGGAACTGAGCCTGTAACAAAGAGGAAACCAATTGGCAAACGCAGGTGGAAGACTCTGAAAATCAGCAAGTCCTCAGATGAGGAAGAAGCAAAGAAAGCTGAAGGAGAGGATGCTCCTCCGCCGCCAAAGAAATCCAGAACTACAAGGGTGGTGAAGAAGAAAGGTCAGACCGCTTCGGAGGATGAGCCTCCAGTTGTAGATGTGGAGAGTTCCGGAGGTGAAAATACCAAGGTGTATACCAAGAAATCAAGAACTCCTTCCCCAAAGGATGCTCCACAGCCAAAAGATTCTTCTCCAATATTGCTAGCTGAAGAACAGGACAAGCCTGTCTCTCCTCCACATAGCGTACTAGAACCGGAGAATCCGGATGAGCAGGAAATCAGCGGAGAAGCAGAACCGTTCAAAGAAGGAACATTGTTCGGTGAGGCTGCCGAGCTCGAGGTGGAGACGGAAGAAAGACACACTTCTCCCTTGGTACAATACGAAGATTCTCCGGAGAGTGAGAAAGGCCACGGATCACCGGAACCGGAGGAAGCCTACCTGCTCGGACTCCATCACCAGTGCTTCCAGAGTTGGGAATTGAGGAGGCTCGTCAAAGTGAGAAAACTCCAGAGAAAGAGGATGATAAAGTAACAGCCAAGGAGGAGGTCGAGGTGACAGCTGCAGAAGGAGAGAAAGCCACAGAAGACCCGGGGGAAACTCATACAGAAGGAATCCAGACGGACCCTGTAGCCCTAGACTGGCTGGAGAAAGAAATTGCAAAGAAGAAACAAGTGATCGTAGAGGACACCCCTCTTGACTGGGATGAAATGTTGTCTCAGATCGGTAAGGGCAAGAAGGCTGCAAGGGTGATTTCCCGGGTGGAAAGGGATGAGGTGCACAACCGAGTAGTTCACATCGCCACCCCTGCTGCAGATAAAACAAGGGATGAGGTAACAGGCCAGGATTACAACATCCAAACTATTAACCTTGGGCCGGCCTCCCTTGAGCAGGATATTGAGGAATTTGAAGGGTCAAGTGTTGTAATTGTTGACAAACTTAAGAAGGAGACCTAGTCAAAACGAGAACTGAAAAGAGAAAATGAAAGGTTGAGGAAATGTCTGGAAGAGGTAATGAAGCCTCTACAGTCTCTCCACCCGTCCTCCTCTACTACTCCAGGATTTCTGCCAAAGGAGACAATCTCTGGTATTTAAAGGATGAAGGCCTCCGCTCAGGCTGCCACAGACTGTTTAATGGGTGTCCAGACGCAAGGGGATGAAGCTATCAAAGAGATCCTGTCTGTGGGCAAGGGTGCAGTCCAGGGAAAGGAGCTGTTGGAGAGCATCTTGTCTCAGGATAAGAATGACATGGACCTCCTTCTGCAGAAATCAAAGACTATTCTAGGGTATGGCAGGGATCAGTTGAGCAAAGATGGAATCCTTCCTTCTGTTAGATTGGATGAACCATGGGAGTGGTTCGAGGCATTGCAGATCAGGCAAGGAGGCCTGAAAAAGATACAAAAATGAAGAAAATCAATGGATGCTGACCTCACTGCAATTTATGATGGTTGCATTGCTTTCTTTGAGGTGATGACAGGGAGAAAGAAAATAGCTCCCAAATATCTGAGCTTAGATCAACTGAAGGAATGGTGGCATGAAGTTTATGCCCCGGAATCTGATGGAGCTGTCACCTCTCATTTGCTTGATGATGCAGCTACCTACTTGGCAGTAATAGACAGGTACATGGCTAACAAGGAAGACTGGAAGAAAACCATTGAGCGATCCAATGAGGGAATTGATTCAATTAAATGCAGACTCAAGGTTTTGCCGTTGCCACCTATTGCTGAGCTGGAGGGGATATTCTCGAAGGTCCAAGGGTCACCAGCACGGAGGAAAGACAAAGGGGAGTAACAGTTAATGCTCTTTTCGAGATTTGTGCTTCCCTATTATTATAGGGCATGCATTGGACCGGACTTCCTTGGGGACTGTGCCTTGGCCGACTTGGATGATGGCATTAAATGTGTGCCTTAGTTTGTTTCCTTGGCCGACCTATTTTGGCGGTTTTTGATTTTTTTTGTAAAAATGTTTGGCTGGGCCGACATGTTTTGGGGGGAAAATTTGATAAATAGGCATTCTTGCCTCATTGTAAGGGTTAGACATTGGTTATAGACATAGCAAGACAGTAGTAAAGCAAGGGATATAGTTAGAGCTGTAGTTATTTGAAGTTTCTTGAAGCAAACATTATATTCAGAACAGTTGAATTGTTGCAGCATTTGGTGATTAATACAATTGAAGGCATTGTGGTTCCTGGTGAAATCCTTTGTGTTATCTCATCTTGCATGGTTCTTTTGTTCTATCTTTTACATTGCTTGAAGATCTAGGGTTTTAAAGTTAGAAATAAATCAGTTTAGTTGGATAAATGGTGTATGTGATTTCATATTTGGAATGTTGGTAGCTATCTCTGGTCTATACTCCCAGTAACTATCTGATTGTAGTAGGCTGGTGAAGTCAACCTGGACCGTATATTCGAATGTGCTTAAGTTCGGTTGTAGATGCAAGTCTATGATTTGAAAATCTGTATTCCTCAGAAGATTGCACTGTTCTTGTAAGATTGCCTTGTGGGTCGAACAAGAATTGGTTAATTGAGATAGGTCCATTCCAAATATATGTCATTTGCATTGCTTGTCCTTGCAATAGTTAGATTTTATTACTTCCTTGCATCCCTATCTTTTGCTGTTTCTTTATTATTCAGTTAGATTTAGGATTTAAGATCATCATATTGTCAGATTAGATAAATTGAAAGGATACAGTTTGCTTGTAGTAAGGTCTGATTGTGATTACCAGCAATTTCACATTTTATCTGAGTTGTTTTATGCATTGTTATGACCTAACACCCGAGAGACCTTGGGGTGATTTTCAGCAATTCATCGTTGAAGATTATCTTTCAAGAGAGATAGAATATCATTTTCTGTCTGAGTTGTTGCTGTCGTAGAAACACCATCAACACAACTTTGTGCCTTCGTGAGCTTTCCCTTTTAATTTATTTGTTTATTTTTAATTACTTCTGGTATCTCTACGCTTTGCTTTGACAAGATAGAGGTATTGGTATTACTGCTCGTTGTTAGTTTAGACTTATTAAGAATTGAGAACTTCCAACAGTAAAGCATTGTAAACATCTTCTCTGAAAAAAGAGAGAAGGATGAATGTGATACACCCCCCACTTCGTAAGTATTGTGTACACTTTGTAATTACTTTGATTGTTTTACTATCGCTTCTTTCAGCAATAAGAAGGGCGCCTCCCCTTTCTGAGAGGAGAGATTTACATCTCACATAGTTGTGGCTGAAGTCCAAGTTGTGTAATCTATCGAAAAGCTGATTACATAATTTTCACCCAACAGGGTTAGAAGGCAGACATCTAATAGTTAAATGTAGATTTGATCAATAAAACACACATAAAATTATAGCAGCAACAAGACAACACAAAGAATTTATTGTGGTTCACCCAATATGGGCTACATCCACAAAATCACAACCATCCAATGATTTTACTATCCAATGCAAAATGTATTACAATCTCGTGAATAATGCCCTCTCCCCCTCCACAACATACATCCCAACAGTTTATAACAAGCTTTTGGAAGCTTCTAGAATTAGGGTTTTACAAAGTCATAGAGAGAAAACCTTGTCATGTCAATCAGTTGACATCACTCCCCACTACAAAGTCACTAATTCATCGAAAACCTAAACTTTCAAACCCTCTTGTCAAAGGTTACGAAGTTCTTAAAACCCGCAACTCGCCAACAATAAGGAGAACCTCACTCCCCGCTACAAAGTCACTAAGTCACTGAAAACCCAAACTTTTGAACCTTTTTTCAGAGGTTACAAAGTTCTCAAAACCTGTGACTCACTGACAACAAAGAGAACCTCAAAGTCGCTAAGTTGAGAGGTTATGAAACTTTAGAACTCTGGTGGGAATACACTACGAGTGTATAGTACTTGCATGATCAATCACCACATATCAACAATCTCCCACTTGGAGACTGATCCTAGACGACACCACTACACTTATAGCTCCCACTAGAATTAAGCACCTTGGACCCTACGGCTCAATTATACTTTTAACCATGAAGACCAACCAAAGCTGAAGAGGATCTCAGCTTCTCCCTTGTCACTGCCTTTGTAAACATATCTATTAGATTGGCATCCGTATGTATCTTTTCCATCTTTACCTATCCATCCTCCAACACTGACCAAATGAAATGATATCTGAATTATATGTATTTGGTTTTAGAGTGCAAGATAAAATTCTTTGCAAAATGTATAGCACTTTGGTTGTCTGTAAACAAGTGATTTTCAACCTGTTGTTTTCCCAACTCTTCCATGAAAAGTTGCAACCATATCATCTCCTTTGTTGACTCTATTGCAACAACATAGTCTATCTCTATGGTGGATAAAGCAACCACCTTTTGCAACTGAGAAATCCAACTCATTGATGCCCCACCAACTATAAATACATAACATGTGGTACTTTTCCTGGTATCTATATCCCCTGCCAAATCTGAGTCAACATAACCTTTTAAAATAGTATTAGAGCCCCCAAAACATAAACATTTATTGGATGTGCCTCTCAAATACCTAAGAATCCATTTTACCGCATTTGAATGCTCAACACTGGGATGACTCATATACCTGCTAACAACTCCTACAACATGTGCAATATCCGATCTTGTGCATACCATGGCATACATTAAACTGCCTATAGCTGAAGCATATGGTACCTTGGACATTTTTTCTTCCTCCTCTTGTGTCTTGGGACACATATCCTTTGTCAATTTAATATGATTAGGCAAAGGTGTGCAGACAACTTTGGCATTCTCCATATGAAATCTTTGTAACACCTTATCAATATAATCAGCCTGAAGTAAAAAAAAAACAATTTTATTTTTTTCCTATCTCTTGTAATCTTCATACCAAGGATTTGTTTTGCTTCCCCCAAATCCTTCATAGCAAAATAATTTGCTAACTAATGTTTTAACTCCTTAATGTGAACCAGACCCCATTACAAGAATACTGTCAACATATAAACATAAAATAATGTAGCTATCATCATCTAACCTCTTAAAATTAACATAATGATCTGAATTACACTGACTATAGCCATGCTCAACCATAAAGTTGTCAAATTTAATACCATTGTCGAGGTGCTTGCTTCAAGCCATATAATTTTTTCTTCAATCTGCACACCAATTTCTCTTGACCTTTGACCTCAAATCCTTGTAGTTGTTCTATATATATTTCCTCTTCCAAATCACCATGGAGAAAGGTTTTAACAACTAGCTTTTCCAAATACAAATATTTAGTAGCCACAACACTTTAAAAAATGCATATATAAGTCATTTTAACAACCAAAGAAAAAATCTCATCAAAATCAATACCCTTTTTCTATGTAAATCCCTTTACAACTAACCTAGCTTTAAATATTTTCTTACCTCCATCCTCCTCTTTCAGCCTATAAACCCATTTGTTCGGTAAATCCTTTTTACCTGCAGTCAACTTGCATAATTCTCAAGTTTGATTTTTTAGCAAGGAGTCCATTTCTTCTTCCATTCCATGCTCCCAATGAACCTTGATATCCACCTGCATAGCTTCATCATAACATTTTGGTTCACCAGCATCAGTTAATAAATAGAATATAAAGAGGGAGGATATTTTTTTGGAGGTCTACTTATCCTTGAAGATCCTCTAGCATTCACTAGAGTTTGTGATCTTTTTTTTTGCTATTGTTGCGAAGCATGATGAACCACAAGAACATCGATGTTCAGTGTATCATCCAACACTACATAATAATTTTATTTCTTCTCATGCTACTGTAACTGATCTTTGTACAACACTTCTCATTGAATATGACATCCCTACTTCTCACAATTTTTTGATTTTCAAAATCCCAAAGCCTATAACCAAATTCATCAATTCCATATCCAACAAATATACATTTGTTTGATTTAGCTTATGGCTTGGTTCTATTTTCATAATCTACATGTGCAAATTCTTCACAATCGAAGGTTTTGAGAAAAGAATAACTCACCTTCCTACCTGTCCATGCTTCCTCTGGAATACCACAACCTAAAGGAGTAGAAGGACCTCTATTAATTAAATAAACAAAAGTGTTTACAGCCTCTCCCCACATTTTTAAGGATAGCCCAACATGCAACCTCATACACCTTGCATACTCCACTATTGTCATATTCATGCGGTCAGCCACTCCATTTTCCTGTGGAGTCCTTGGAACCGTTTTCTTCCTATGAATACCATTAGAGGAACAATAAACTTCAAAAAAATTACTGCAATACTCACCACCATTATCAAATTTGAGACATTTTACTCTTTTATTGTCCCATTCTTAACCAAGCTTCTCCATTTTTTAAAAGTTCCAAATACATTAGATTTATTCCTAAGGAAATAAATACATACCTTCCTTGTTGCATCATCAATAAAAGTAACATAATACCAAGGGCCACCGAGAGAAGATACTTGAGTTGGTCCCCATACATCAGTATGCACAAGCTCTAATTTCTCATCCTTCTTTTGCTTCCCATCCTTGAGAAAACTAAATCTCTTTTGTTTTTCATACACATAACTTTCAAAAATATCCATATTAACACATTTTAGACCTAGCAAAACATTCTTTGAATGAATTACTTTCATACCTTTTTCACTCATATGCCCAAGTCTATTATGCCACAATGTTGATTCATAATTCACAACTATCTGATTTTCTACCTGCTGAACTATAGCAATTGTTCCTGAACATTGATTTTTATTTGTAATAGCTAAAGAAGGAACAATATGACCTGTACACAGATATAAGGTACCTACTTTCACACCTTTTGCTACTACTAAGGCACCTTTTGTAACTTTCCAATCTTTATTACTAAATGTAACAACACAACCTTCATCATCTAGTTGCCCTATTGAAATTAAATTTTCGCTTAACTTTGGAACGTGCCTTACCTCATGTAGTAGCCAATGATTCCCATTTTGCAACTTAATCTAGATTCTTCCCAAGTTCCAACAATCTAACAAGGTTCGTTATCTCCAAAATAAACCAACCCAAAATCCCCTTGGTCATAATCAAGAAAATAACTTCTATGGGGCATAGCATGAAATGAAGCCCCTAAATCGAACACCCAAGAATCATTAGCATTATCAAGGGAAATAATCAAATCATACTCATTAGATTTATTACTTATCACATTTTTTTCCTCTTTACTTCCTTCCTTTTTGTCTCCTTTATTTTTTCAAGACCAACAATCTATCTTTAAATGCCCCAGCTTACCGTAGTACCAACAATCTTTCTCTCTAGATAGGGACCTTTTGTCTTTTGATTTTCCTTGTGACTTCCCAGGGCTTCCAGAATTGTTTCCTCTCTCCTTTGTTCTACCCCCACTTTCTACATTCAAAACACTGCCTGATGTGGATGTTCCGCCTAAAATTTTCCTATGAATTTTCTCACTCAAAATAACACCAACAACATCATCAAATTTCAATGTATTCGAACTAGAAATAGAATTGCTAATAGTCATTACAAAGCTAATCCAACTTTCAGGAAAAGAACACAGAATCAAAATATCCCTAACTTCTTCATCAAAGTTTACATTTACAGAAGTTAATTGACTTGTAATCATATTAAACTCATTTAAATGATCAGCAAGTGACCCACCTTCTACCATTTTATATAAAATAAACGCTTCATAAGAAATACCTTATTCGAAGTAGAAGGCTTTTCATATAACTTTTCTAGGGTTTGTATCAACTCTTGAGTTATCTTTGATGTTGTAATATTGAATGCCACTGATTGTGCCAGGCATAAACGAATACTACCAAGTGCTTTTCTATCCAAAATATCCCAGTCCTCATCAAACATTGCTAAGGGATTCTTGGTTTTCCCATCCAATGGATGCCATAAATCCTTGTGATAGAGGTAGTCCTCCATCTGCATCTTCCATAACTATTAGTTCTATCCATTGAACTGTCAACCTTCAACTTACCCTCGTCTACCATTTCTCCCACTCAACCATGAGACCTTCATGTAGAGGATAACTGAACACAACCCTACTCTGATACCACTTGTTAGGGAACTAGAAGGCATATATCTAACAATTAAATGCAGATTTGATCAATAAAATAGAGAAAATTATAAAACACAAAAAATTATAGTAGCAACAAGACAACACAAAGAATTTAATGTGGTTCACCCAATATGGGCTACATCCACAAAACCACAACCATCCAATGATTTTATTATCCAATGAAAAATGTATTACAATCTTGCGAATAATGCCCTCTCCCCCACCACAACATACACCCCAACCACTTATAACAAGCTTTTGGAAGCTTCTAGAATTAGGGTTTTACAAAGTCACAGTGGGAAAACCTTGTTGTGTCAATCGATTGACATCACTCCCCACTACAAAGTCGCTAAGTTGTTGAAAACCCAAACTTTTGAACCTCTTGTCGGAGGTTACGAAGTTCTCAAAACCCACAAATCACCAACAACAAAGAGAACCTCACTCCCTACTACAAAGTTGCTAAGTCATTGAAAACCCAAAATTTTGAACCTCTTACTAGAGGTTACAAAGTTCTCAAAACCCACAACTCGCCAACAACAAAGAGAACCTCAAAGTCACTAATTCAGGAGGTTATGAAACTTTAGAACTCCAACAAGGATACACTACGAGTGTATAGTACTTTCATAATCAGTTGCCACATATCAACATCCTCTTCCATTTTTTATAGATTGGAGGGACATGAGATAGTAGTTTTTATGAGATTGTTTATAGGTACATATATGCTTCTAAAGTTTTGTTGTTGCCCGATTTTCACCTACGGGCTCATCAGGCAGGACAAATTGTGTCTCAGGTGTTCATAAAGGCCAAATGGGGAATTTGCATCAAGGGTTAGATCATGCACCTGAGGATATTTCACAAGGAGGTCTGTTGGTAGGCATGCCTCGATTAGTTTTGGTGCAAAAAACACATCAGAGAAGAAAGTCAGCAAGACCCTCCTATTGTCTTGCCGACTATCAGTGCGTTCTAGTTGGTTTAATACATCCGTCACCAGGACATTCGGGTCGCCATGAGTCTTCATGTATCTCTCCACTTGGAGGGAGGTCATTCCGACAGTTTTTCACAAGGGTGGCATCGAGGGGAATGATTTCCATCACCGAAGGTTTTTCCTTTGGCATAATGTCTCACCGACACATGGGAGTCTCCCCAAAATGGTCTCAACTCGCCAAAAGATTGTCTTCTCAGGGAGATGTCTTGATGACAGAGTGAGAGTCTCACCAAAGCAAATGGAACTCTCGGTGATAGGTTTTGAGCTCGGTATGAGGTCTCACCGATGATGGAATGTCTCACTGAAGTGGGTTGGTTTCGGGGAGACATCTTGCCGACTGCATAGAGTCTCGCCGACATGGAGACGTCATCGCTATGAGGTCCTACTGACCAATGAGGGGTCTCGGTGAAGCAACTGTCATCAGGGTAAGGTCTTTCCGACCCAGTAAGGTCTCACTAAAGAGGGATGCCTTCGGTGTATATGGGGGCTTCGCTATAAAGTCTCATTGACGGGGTGAGGTCTCGCCGAAGTGAAGCAGCGTCGACGTCGGAAAGAAGTTTGGCATATTGTATCGTCGAAGGCTGGGGGTCTCGCTGAAGAATAGGAGCTCAGGGAGATGTCTCACCGAAACATGGGAGTCTCATCGAAAGAAATGATCAACATTGTGGAAAGCGGAATGTGTTCAGCGTGAGGTCTTGCTGACCCGATAGGGTCTCACTGAGTGGACATTTGGAATCGGTAAGACTCCTAGCCACAGAGTTTACTTTGACATGATGTCTCAGCGAAACTGGTGGTCTCTCTAAAAGGAAAGGAGCTCGACGAGAGGTCTTGCCGACCAAGGGATGTCTCCCTAACAAGAAAGGAAGTGGTGAGCTCAGCGAAGGATTTGAGTTCGTCGTGAGGTCTCACCGACCAAGCAATGTCTCCCTGAAATGAAGTGAACTTTTACCAAAACAAAAGGACCCTCGGTGTAATATCTTTCCGACTAGGAAGCTCTTGTCGATAGTGGTTCACAAGTTTGAGATCGGGGAGACTCCGAGCGAAATTTTTGCATTCAGTGGGATGTCCTGCCGACGAGCGATAGTCTTGCCGATGGTTTCAAAGATGTCGATATGACTTTTGCAACTCACTATGAGCTCTTTCCGACGGTTGTGAGCTATGCCAATAACTGTCGAGGGGCATAATCGCATCGGGGAGACACGTCTAGTGTCTCACCGACATACAATTCTGATGAAGAGTTTTTGACTGCCCAAAGAAGCTTGTGTGGCATCTATTCGACCAACCGAAGGAAACTATAGGTGAGTCATGGACGTTTGACCGGTGAGAGGAGGGCCAATAAAATATAAACCAACATGGATCTGCTCTGAAGTCAAAAGCGATGGAGCAGCTCGGTGAACACTGGTGTGGGGATCTAATGGAAAAAACTGATGTTGCTTCCAGAAGAGGCCACTAGTCACAGGAACAGTTGGGATGTCGGCTGGTAAAGGAGATTCAAGAGTGGACAATAAGGATACACATTGAATGCAGATGTAACTTGATTAAAAGATCTAAGGGTTAGATTTTTCTAGAGGATGATATTTTTGTAATCCCTAGGGGCCGACATATTTTAGTATATATGGCATTTTTTGCCTCTTTGAAAAGGGGTTCTCCTGATGCTTTTAGAAATTCTGTGACTTTTGCAGTCCTTTCTCAGATTAGCAAACTTTTGTAACTCATTTTGGAGAATGATATATAAAATTTACCTTGGTTACCATTGATGGTTCAATTTGCCTTCTGGTTCTTTTCAAAATATTGTGCATTTTCAAGTGATTGATCAAGCTACTTCGTGAAATATTTCTTTTTATTATAGCTTTGTCTCATGATAGCATTCCTTTCTTTGCAAAAGTAGTATTATATAGGTTACAAACTGTGTTTACTTAATTGCACATGAGCTTTGAATTTGTGAAAATCTGCTTTTCCTTCTTGAAAGTGTGTGCATGTCAAACCTGTTTGTGAAATACTTATGCATAATCTACGGAAACTTGTTGTGCAGTCCCATATCCATCATCAGTATTCAAGTGTAACTTGAGTGTCTCATTGTTCTTGTCATTTTGGTGTATCACCATAGGATTTAATTTTCATTTTTATGCATTCTCCTTCTCCCTTTTCCTTACAAGATCAGTAGTTAGGTGACACCATAGGAAGTTGGCCTTCTCCGGAGGTTGACCTTTGTTTACAAGAAACCCACATCTTTAGATGTCTTCCCATGTTACACTGAGGTGTTGAACATCAGGTTCAACAAGGTGCAATTTTAGGTGATAACAATTGTCAGAGATTAGAGGGTTAGTGTGTGGATGTATCTCTTATTTGAATATTAATACACACTTGTCCTCTTTCTTGTGTAGATTTTTTTGGGAAATGGTTTCTCCACATAAATCTTGTACTACTTATGGTTTCTCTTATTTTTGATTTCACAATCACATAATTTTAACCAATGGTAATCCTTGTTAAATATTTTTTTATATATTTGCATACACTTTCATAACATTTTATTGCATTAGTTCCACCTTGTTCATAAAAAGAATTCCAAAACATATCTATGTATGAGATATTGGAGTTATTTTCTATTTCCAAGAAATCATGGAGTTATGCATTACAATAAAATGTCACTTGCTATAAAATAATAGAAATATAATAAAAGTTTATTGAAAACTAAACAAAAATGATAGAAATAATTTTTTATAATTTTGAAAAGTTATAAGTTGAATCTATAGAGAAAATTCCATAAATCACTAGTTTACATTATCTTTTTTCAGCTCGTTTATTTAATATAATTGAAAAAATGTGTGAAATACAAAAAATGTTGATATCAATGGTCCAATAACACTAAAAAGTGGGACACACTATTATGCTTTCACCCAATGTTTATATTATATTTGTTCTTCCATTCACCCAAAACATCCTATAAACGCAATGCCACTATCAACAAGGGTATTGAACCAGCCTAAGAGCATCAAGGATTTAATACCGTGTAGGATTTTCCTAAGTAATATAATCAAGAAAAAAAATCCAAGAACTAATTCAAATAAATGATTACTCATGATAACAAAGAAATGTGAATAAATAACATAATCGTTTTGAGGGGGCTTTGTCCTACTATGTGATACATCTTGGATTGCACATGAAGTGTTTCATTCTATACAAGAAGAAGATTTATCCTCAATGGTTTTGAAGTTGGACATGAAGAAATATTATGATCGAGTGAACTACTAATTTCTCATAAGAGTTCTTGAAATATTTCTTTAACAAATAGTGGTGTAAATGCATTTATTATACATCTCTATCCTAAGATTCTTTATCATAATTAATGGTTCTCCTTTTGTCTTCTTCTCTTCTTCCCAAGTGATAAAACATGGTGACCCCATATCTCCTTTTATTTTTATTATTATGGTTGAAGCCTTAAGTATATCCATCTTAGTAGAAAACAAGACAATCAACTAGCAGGGAATTAAGATAAGCCACTATCCAAAGTTAATTACTCATGCTATTTTTGCATATGACACCTTGATTTTCAAGCAGGCTAGCTTAGATGAAGCCAAAATAAAAAGGAAATTTCTCTCAAATTATTACTCAAATTCAACTCAACAATTCAATACAATCAAATCAAAGATCTTCTTCTTAAATGTTCCCCCTAGAGCAAATAATAGAATCACAAAAATTCTCAATTTTTCTAACAACAATATTCCTAGCAAATTCCTAGGTATTCCACTTGTTTTTGAAAAAAGAAAGAAGTTTGGAATGATGTCTACTCTTCCATTATCAAAAACAATTCCTTGTGTAAAGGAAAATGACTCACCATGGCCAAAATAATTATTATGAAAAAAGCATGCTAAATTTTATCCCCATATACATGATGTTAGTGTTGAGAATCCCCTTGAATATATAGATTTTGATTTATAAAAATAGATAAAATCCTTCTTCTCATCATATAATCTACACACAAAAAAAAAGTACTCTCCTCTCATGGGAAAAGGTACGCAAATCAAAAAATCAAGGAGGGGAAGGCATCTACAACCTAGAAGCTTAAAATCTAGCATTAGGGGCCAAACTAACCTAGCTCTTATATGCTAATCCAAATTCCAAATGGGGAAAAAAATGAGATATAAATATCTTGACAAAAGAGAGAAAGAAATAATCTTCACCATTGTAAATCCCCCTTTGGTTCTAAAATGTGAAACTTCTTAAGCTCTTGTCGTGAAGTCTTACTCCCTCATCTATCTTAGATAATTCACAATGGTGAAAAGGGTATGTGTAGGATCATCATGGAAAAAACAAGCCCTTAAGTGGCAATAAAATTCAAAAAAATCAGAGTTAGGCAACTTGACGTAAAAAATTGAATAAGTTATCTATATTATTTTAAAAATATGTAAAAATAGAATATGTAGAAAATTGAATGTAGTTTCTAAACTACTAGGTTTTTTTTTTTTTTAAATCTATTTGGTGAAAATTTGAAATTTCAATGCGGTGGCAGAATTTCAAGTAAAAAAACAAGTGAGTGTACGTAAAGCCACCCTAACCCGCAATAAAATGATAAAAAAATTTATAATATTTTTAGATATAAGTAGAGACTCATGTCTGATGTGATACATATTTTTGTAATTTTTTCCAATAAATAATTAATTATGAATTTTTTATTACAATTTTTTTAAAAATATAAAAACCATTATGTCGACCAAGTTAACTTGGTAAAAACT
>VDFB02382021.1:0-12976 GCA_007258455.2 Sequoia sempervirens
AGTTATAAACTCTTTTTTTTGTTTTATTTATTATTGCTTATTTTAAAATTAAATTATATATATTCAATGTAATTCATATTTCATTATAATATATATAATTTATTAATTTGTTTTTTTTAGATTATGTTTTTTTTTATTTAAATATATTATAATGTGGTTAGAATAAAATAAGATAAAAATAAATAAATAAATAAAATAAAATGAAGAAATATAGTTTCATATATTTATATTTGTCGATTTTGTTTGTTTTGGTAATTATGGAAAATGGTATTTCTCTGTAATTAAAGGAAACAAATGTAGTTAAGTGGTAGAAATAAAATATAAGTGATTTTTTTTTAGTATAATATAATTTAAATTGTTATAAATAATTTTGTAATTAAAACGTTAATTGGTATGAATTATTTTATGATTATATAGATTTCTGTGTATTTGTTTAGTTGGGTTAGAACATTATAAAAACATTTTATGAACATATAGATTGATGTATGGCTGTTCAGTTCGGTCAGGAAAATATAAATATATATATATATATATATATATATATATATATTATGATTATTGATATGTATAAAATTATATTTATGCAGTAAATTGTGTAAAGATGAATAAAATAAATAAATAAATAACTATTATTTGTGGAATATGATTAAGTTGAGTGAATATGAAATTTGTTATTTTGAGTAATTAAATTAAGCAAATTAGATAAATTGTCACTAATTTTATTGTTCTTTATTTTCAACTCTATGTCGAGTAAAATAGAGATATTGTAGGTAATTGGTCAAATTGACTTTTCAAGCTAAAAGAATTGTGTGATCTTGTTATTGTCTTCTATTTATTTTTATTGACCTTATTCTTGTGATGTGGGAACTCTGTTGTGTTTTGAACCTCATTTGGATTATTGTAAATCTTGGTCTTCTCCAGAGGCATGTTTTATGTCCTTTGATGTTCATACTTGTATCTTTGTGATTAAAATATTTCATGATTTTGAGCTTTATTATTTGGAATGGTTGTACGTCTTTGTAGTTGTGGTGAGTACGATTTATCGTGGGATGGATTTACCTCGTATGTCTTGTTTTGAGTTTTATGCTTTTAATGTTATCTTTGCCTTGGTTAGGCTTTGAAGTGTTTGGTTTTATGTGAGGAAGGGTTAAACAGTTTGGTTAAGACTTTTGATTAAGAATAATTGTGAGATGGTTAATGCCTCGTGTATCTGGTTTTGGTTATGTGTTTTATATGTGCTAGTTCAACCCTTGCCTAGTTTTGATTTATGTTAGGGGTCATAGGAGGGAGAGTGGCTATTCGTGGGCGCCGGCGCCTCAGGATGAGGAAGGGCCAGGATAACCCACGAAAGAGTAGTTAAACAAGTGATAACCTAAACAATAGAATTAGGGGGATGGGTAGTAAAACACACAAGATAATTAAAAGCTGGATTCCCTAGATCTATGCACTAGGGCTACCATAGACTAGTGATAGACTGAGAAGGCCATGGTCGGCAAAGTCATAGTCTCATCCTCACGAGAGATTATCAGCTCCGCATTAGCTACCCTATGGTGTCGGCGCCTCAGTTAGGAGGAAGGGCCAGGAGATCCATAGATGGGTGTCGGCGCCTCAGTTGGAGGAAGGGCCAGGAGAATCCCATGAGAGCTATGCGATGACACTCTCCACTTGACACCCTTGTGCTTTGTTTGTAGTTGCCTTTGGATATTGTATCTTTATGTGTTATTTAGGGGCTAGGGAATCCATAGATGGGTGCCGGCGCCTCAGTTGGAGGAAGTGCCAGGAGATCCCATGAGAGCTATGCGATTGACCCTCTCCACTTGACACCCTTGTGCTTGGTTGTAGTTTCCTTTGGATATTGTATCTTTATGTTATTTCTGAGGGCTAGGGAATCCATAGATGGGTGCCGGCGCCTTAGTTGGAGGAAGTGCCAAGAGATCCCATGAGAGCTATGCGATTGACCCTCTCCACTTGACACCCTTGTGCTTTGTTTGTAGTTGCTTCTGGATATTGTGATCTTTATGAAGTTCTGATTCTTGTGAATTTGGTTTATGGTTACTATATAGTCACTTGTACATTTGGGTGATACTTGTTTAATTGTGATGAGTTTCGTAGTGTTATCTTGTTATGTGATTTGTGAACGTTGATGGTTGTTCATTGTATGCCTTGAGTTGTACTTGTTTGTTCTATGTTGTTGTTGAGTCGGTTGGACATTCATGGTCGGGTTCATTTCCTCGTCACCTCTGAGCACGGGGGGTGAGTTACTTGTAATTCACATGGTTGGGTGGAACGTGCTCCGCACCTGTTGGGTTCCCCATCAGCGTCTTGTCTTCTCAGCATTCCGCAGTGGAGTTGTACCAGTGATCTATTGTACTTCATATTTCATTATACTTGTATCAATCCCCATGTTGGGAAGTTCAATGTAATTTTGAAACAATGATGTAATAGTTAGGATCATTTGTATCTCTTTTAAGAGATTTATCATGGATGTAATTATGCGATGTTTACTATACTCGCATCATGGTTATGGGATGTAACATTGTTTATGATTATTATAAAGTTAATGGTTATGTTATATTCTTTAGCTTTATTCTGTTTAGTCGTTGCGATGTAACCTCGCATGCCCCAGAGAACTAAGTGTGTTAATATGATGTGATGTGCTATGTGAATTATGGTTAAGTGTTGTTACATGTTTAATCTAATTGCTTTAAAAAAAAAAAATATTTGCATATTGTGTGTTCTCTGGGGTTTGCACGACGGGCGTTACAACTTGGTATCAGAGCCTAGGTTCATACACTGGGCACTATGTGTGCTCACTATGTAACCTTGCGTTTAGTCCCTAGAGTCTAGAGTTTCACTTTACCGTTGTCATTGTTGTGAACCTGAGTTTCTTCTGTTAGCTGGTCTCAAGGCAATGGTGCAGGAAACTGATGGGAATGGATAGGACCCTCGGTGTAGTGCGCAATGCACCGATATCCTTCCTATCAGGGATGCACTATGAACCCTTGTGTCATTGTGTGATGTGGTTTCCAGTGATGTGAGTTATGTGTGTGGTTTTTGGCGTGATCTCTGCATGTTTGATGTGTGCTTACTCTTATCTAATTAATGGCTTCCCGGAGTAAGCCATATCCTTGGGGGGGAGGATGTAATACCTCCATGTTACTAATACTTGTATTATTATTTCTTACTCTTATGTGTGAGCTTGATTCTATTTTCTATTGGTGATTAGTTCACCGTCTTGGTGTGTGAGGATGTCTCCTGTATTGGGGAACCTTATTTCCTTTTGTTTACCGGCTTCCAGGAGTAAGCCAATTTTAAGAGGGGGAGGATGTAATACCCCTCCCCTTATTGTTTGGATTTAGTATTTTTCAATGCGTTGTTTGCTACTTATGACTATGATGGTATTGTTTGATTGGGTTAGTTAGATGATGCTATTATTTCGTTATGGACATGTTTATTTCATATGATATTATGGTTGGTTATGTTAGTTGATTTTTAGAATTGTATTATGATGCAGTGATTTAATTAGATAGGATTACGAGATGAATTGTTAGTTTAGAAATGTTATTTTTATCAGTTAAATTATAATTGTTAGAATAGGTGTGATGAAGGACAATATGGCATCACTCGTTCGCGAGTACCCTATTATGTTGCGATTCCTTCTCACAATGCAGTACTTCGATTTAATGCTTGATTTTATATATATGTATGCACATGTACACAACTTTGTTTGTATGCAGGATTTGCAGGTATAAGTCTCGATTCCACCTGCTTCGGCAGGACAGGGCGAGCACCTATAGCCCAACGGTTAAATGTTGATACTGAGGTGACGATGAAGTCCTCTCGTCCCATGATGTCAGGTTGTCTCGTTGATTGGTATTGTACATTTCTGTAATTGTCGTCTTTGTGGTTTGTGTTCTATATTTTGTCGTCTTTTGATTAATGTGGTATTTTATAAGTTATGATTATTTGATTGATGTTGATATTTTACAAGTTGTGAATTTGCTAATTAAAGGTGGATAATAAGTGTGTATTTTAATGTTGGTTTATGTGTATGAAAATATTTAAATGTTTTAATTAATTTTTTTATAAAGTCATGTGTTTCAATTAAATGATAATTAAATATTAAATGTGTGTTATTTATTTTAATTAATTATCTGGTTGAAGATAATTATTAGAATAAATTATTTAAATTAAATAGGTAAAGTGTTGTGCAAGTAAAGTTGCAAAAATGGAAATTAAAACAATAAAACAAATAAAAGGATAAAAAGATTGTGAGAACCAATAGGAATACAAATCTAATTAAAAAAGCTTGCTTTTAAAGAATGAGTTTTCTTTTATTCTTGATTTTTAGAGTTTTGTGAGAAATGGACAATATCTTTTATGGAATTATGTATTTTTGTAAGTTTTACACACACAGAGAGAAGGAGGGATACAGAAGTTGCACAAGTAATTGAGTTATGGATTTTTGAATCTTGAAAAAGAGATTTTTCGATCTTGGCTATATTTTGAGGGTTTTAAAAAGGGAGTATCAATCTGTTATTGGTGTTTTTTCCTGAAGAGTTCTGAACAAAAAATCAAATCCAAGTTCGAGGGCAAAATTTTGTAGAGGAGATTCGGAAGCACGAACAAGGAGCTCTTTAAGGTCATCGTATTTAGGCAGTCAACATCAGATTTTCGAGAGCGTAGGACTACAGGTTCCACCCTCTTTCCTCCTAATTGTTTTTGAATCTGCAAAAAGAATAGAAATGTGTTTTGAACCAATCTTTACTTTTAAAAGAAAATCTTTTGAGAATTAGATAAAAAAAAATTTTGAGAAAAGAAAATAAAGAAATAAATAGGCCCTCTTGAAAGAAAATTATTTTCAAAATTTGAAATCATTTCCATTGCTACAAACAGGGAGAAATTATGTTAAAATCCGTTTGAATATGCCCAATTTTTCTCCATTACTTACTGTGGAAAAAGATCAATCCTTTTGTTTTAATGGGTTTGAAATATTCTATAATTATATATATTCTGTTATTTGATGTATGATTTTCTGTGTTTGCACAGAAGAAATGTTTTTCTCTATATATATATATATTTTACATATATATATTTTATATATATATATATTTATATTACATATACATATATATTATTGTTCTTAAATTTTCTTAAAAAAAATAAAAATAAAAATAAAAATCTGTGTGTTTATAAAAGTTGAAAAATTGTTCTTTTAAAAAAAAATTGTAACTTATTTGTATCGGCGTCCATACCGTACCTGGTATAGGACAAAATTTCATTTTATAAAAATAAACAGATAAAATAAAATAAATTATAAATATAAAAATTAAATAAAAAGTTTTTTTTTAAAGGGTTAAGGGGAATGCAGTGACGTCACAGGCCCCTCTCCCCACTGTGGCATGGTGTCCCACGGCCAATCCATCACAGGGCTTGTGATCCATAGAGAATTTCTTCTAACGTCCTGTGGCAAGTATGGAGCTGCATGCAGCAAATGCTTGACGGCGACGAGTTAAGCAGTTATAAACTCTTTTTTTTGTTTTATTTATTATTGCTTATTTTAAAATTAAATTATATATATTCAATGTAATTCATATTTCATTATAATATATATAATTTATTAATTTGTTTTTTTTTTAGATTATGTTTTTTTTTATTTAAATATATTATAATGTGGCTAGAATAAAATAAGATAAAAATAAATAAATAAATAAAATAAAATGAAGAAATATAGTTTCATATATTTATATTTGTCGATTTTGTTTGTTTTGGTAATTATGGAAAATGGTATCTCTTTGTAATTAAAGGAAACAAATGTAGTTAAGTGGTAGAAATAAAATATAAGTGATTTTTTTTTTAGTATAATATAATTTAAATTGTTATAAATAATTTTGTAATTAAAATGTTAATTGGTATGAATTATTTTATGATTATATAGATTTATGTGTATTTGTTTAGTTGGGTTAGAACATTATAAAAACATTTTATGAATATATAGATTGATGTATGGCTGTTCAGTTCGGTCAGGAAAATATTAAAAATATATATATATATATATATATATATATTTTATGATTATTGATATGTATAAAATTATATTTATGCAGTAAATTGTGTAAAGATGAATAAAATAAATAAATAAATAACTATTATTTGTGGAATATGATTAAGTTGAGTGAATATGAAATTTGTTATTTTGAGTAATTAAATTAAGCAAATTAGATAAATTGTCACTAATTTTATTGTTCTTTATTTTCAACTTTATGTCGAGTAAAATAGAGATATTGTAGGTAATTGGTCAAATCGACTTTTCAAGCTAAAAGAATTGTGTGATCTTGTTATTGTCTTCTATTTATTGTTATTGACCTTATCCTTGTGATGTGGGAACTCTGTTGTGTTTTGAACCTCATTTGGATTATTGTAAATCTTGGTCTTCTCCAGAGGCATGTTTTATGTCCTTTGATGTTCATACTTGTATCTTTGTGATTAAAATATTTCATGATTTTGAGCTTTATTATTTGGAATGGTTGTACGTGGTTGTAGTTGTGGTGAGTACGATTTATCACGGGATGGATTTACCTCGTATGTCTTGTTTTGAGTTTTATGCTTTTAATGTTATCTTCGCCTTGGTTAGGCTTTGAAGTGTTTGGTTTTATGTGAGGAAGGGTTGAACAGTTTGGTTAAGACTTTTGATTAAGAATAATTGTGAGATGGTTAATGCCTCATGTATCTGGTTTTGGTTATGTGTTTTATATGTGCTAGTTCAACCCTTGTCTAGTTTTGATTTATGTTAGGGGTCATAGGAGGGAGAGTGGCTCTTCGTGGGCGTCGGCGCCTCAGAATGAGGAAGGGCCAGGATAACCCACGAAAGAGTAGTTAAACAAGTGATAACCTAAACAATAGAATTAGGGGGATGGGTAGTAAAACACACAAGATAATTAAAACTGGATTCCTCGTCTATGCACTAGGGCTACCATAGACTAGTGATAGACTGAGAAGGCCGTGGTCGGAAAAGTCATAGTCTCGTCCTCATGAGAGATTATCGGCTCCGCATTAGCTACCCTATGGTGCCGGCGCCTCAGTTAGGAGGAAGGGCCAAGAGATCCATAGATGGGTGTCGGCACCTCAATTGGAGGAAGGGCCAGGAGTATCCCATGAGAGCTACGCGATGACACTCTCCACTTGACACCCTTGTGCTTGGTTGTAGTTGCCTCTGGATATTGTATCTTTATGTTATTTCTGAGGGCTAGGGAATCCATAGATGGGTGCCGGCGCCTCAGTTGGAGGAAGTGCCAGGAGATCCCATGAGAGCTATGCGATTGACCCTCTCCACTTGACACCCTTGTGCTTGGTTGTAGTTTCCTTTGGATATTGTATCTTTATGTTATTTCTGAGGGCTAGGGAATCCATAGATGGGTGCCGGCGCCTTAGTTGGAGGAAGTGCCAAGAGATCCCATGAGAGCTATGCGATTGACCCTCTCCACTTGACACCCTTGTGCTTTGTTTGTAGTTGCTTCTGGATATTGTGATCTTTATGAAGTTCTGATTCTTGTGAATTTGGTTTATGGTTACTATATAGTCACTTGTACATTTGGGTGATACTTGTTTAATTGTGATGAGTTTCGTAGTGTTATCTTGTTATGTGATTTGTGAACGTTGATGGTTGTTCATTGTATGCCTTGAGTTGTACTTGTTTGTTCTATGTTGTTGTTGAGTCGATTGGACATTCATGGTCGGGTTCACTTCCTCGTCACCTCTGAGCATGGGGGGTGAGTTACTTGTAATTCACATGGTTGGGTGGAACGTGCTCCGCACCCGTTGGGTTCCCCATCAGCATCTTGTCTTCTCAGCATTCCGCAGTGGAGTTGTACCAGTGATCTGTTGTACTTCATATTTCATTATACTTGTATCAATCCCCATGTTGGGAAGTTCAATGTAATTCAGTATCAAAGATTGTAATGTAATTTTGAAACAATGATGTAATAGTTAGGATCATTTGTATCTCTTTTAAGAGATTTATCATGGATGTAATTATGCGATGTTTATTGTACTCGCATCATGGTTATGGGATGTAACATTGTTTATGATTATTATAAAGTTAATGGTTATGTTATATTCTTAGCTTTATTCTGTTTAGTTGTTGTGATGCAACCTCGCATGCCCCAGAGAACTAAGTGTGTTAATGTGATGTGATGTGCTATGTGATTTATGGTTAAGTGTTGTTACATGTTTAATCTAATTGCTTTAAAAAAAAAATTATTTACGTTGTGTGTGTTCTCTGGGGTTTGCACCACGGGCATTACAACAACTCCTTACAAAATTTCTTCCTAGCTTATATGCCTTATCGATGTCCATACCAGGTTGCAAAGCTCCCATTTTTGGCACAGGAAGAAGATGCTAGCAAAGGTGTAGATTCTGGTCCAGTGTGATTTAATTTATGCAGAATCTTAAAGGTAAGCCACTTGATGCATTTTCAATGAATTGTTTATGGACATCTGTACGTGCCCAGATCACTTTGTTGCATTTTATTTCATTCTAATACATCTCTATTATTATCTGGTAAATGATGGCATTTGTTCTGTAATTTTATCTGTGGCTATTCAATATATATAATGTTGTTGTAATACCTAGCGTTAGATCCTCTTTGTTTCTTCATTGTGCATATTCGAATCACTTTTGTTGTGTCTGATCTCATTTTAAAATAATCCACCTGTTATCTGTAAATGAAGCCATTGGTTCACTGGTTTTATCTATGGTTGAACTGAACTACATTTGTCATACCTCTGCAAGCATGGTTTAAGCATGGTTTTGTCTGAGATATGAAGTTTGGTCAGTTTGAATACGGGGCATTGGATTATACTTTAGAGTTATGAAATATTAAATTCTTATACATTGATAATGTTATCTTAAAGTCTTCGGTGTATGACCTGATATTCAAATAATGGGAAATGAGTATATTCAATCATTATATCTTGTCAAGAGATATTTTCTCTTTTAAATATCATTACAAGTGAAATCGATAATTCTATTTCTTTCTCGCAGTCGATCCTCCATTAAATCATTCCTTTTGTATTTAAACATTCTAATGAATATATTAATACTACTTTCACTGGGCATTATTACAAATTTCATGATTAGCATTGACTTTTTTTTAGGAAAATGGCTATTCCTTATCAATCTGCTCTGCCTGTACAATAGTTTGTTTTAGATACTATAGTGAGCCCGAAGTAAAACATCATCTTTTGACTTAAGAGGCCTTCGAACTGTTTCTTTAAAATAGCTCCAAATGATGCGTTGGTGTTCCCATTTCACCTCTTATGGTAAGTAATGTCCTCTTTCCTTTACCTTCATCATATTGTACCACTCATATTACCTTCTTTAACTTGCATAAATTTGTAGAGCTAAAACCAAGACAGGCTACACATCAGCATTGATGAGGCCTTCAGTTCCTTATAAATGAGTTTTTAAAAGTGAGTGGGATTTTAAAATACATTTTTATTGTGCTGAAAGATGAGGAGGGGAATACATCCCCATACTTTTAAAAAGGAAGAGGTTCTAATAAATTAGAAAAAAGTGACCACCTTATTAAGGATAGAAATTAGAACTACTAGGCAATCTTTTTTAAAAAAAGGATTCTCCTTTATTCATCCCTCTTTCCTTTTCTTTAAAGGAAAATAATACCATGTATACAAAAGAGCTAATATATATTTATGTGAATTTTCTATTCTTTAATATTTATTGTTTTTAAAAGAAATCTATTTTTTTTGTTTAATATGTATATATATTAATTATCTCATTTCAGACAAGTAAACAATTAAAGATAAATAAACAAATAAGGAAACTAATAATCAAATAAATTTTTAACTATTCTATTCGCTAAGAATGGAATTACAAGACAAAATGTTAAATGTGGTTTTCAACGTTACCATCAAGGTGGGTTAAAAAGGTAGGGTTATCAAGTTAAATAATGATCATAAATCAATCTTAAGGTCTTCTCTTAACTAAGTTAGTACATTATTATTTATTTATTTCTCCTAGCTAGTATGTGTGCACGACATTGTTTGAGGATGTAGGTGATGTGTACAATATAAGACCCTAGATGAGCATGGTTAAATTCATTAGTAATTTTCATAACTTTAATCAAAAATTTAAAAAAAAAAAAAAGAATTGTTGATTGTGTTTTTCTTTTTGTCAAGTTATCATAGCATAAATGTTAAACGTAGTAGACAATACTAAATTGAGGATATCAGAATAGTGACATTAAGAACTAGGAATTCATTGAGTCAACTTTGTATTTTTATTTTATTTTTTCTTCTAAATCTTGTAAGGTCTAAAATACATTCGTCTTGCGTATTAATTGACCAAACTTGAACCAAATCAGTAATTATTATTTCATTCAATTTGGGGTTATATCTATCTTATTGAATTTTTAGCTATTAAGTTATCATTTCGGTAGAAGGTGAAGTGAATTCCAGTCAAGAAAGGCATAATTAACATTGTTACTCAACTATCTTGATAAGTTGTTATGTGTCACTAGTTCAAGACTATAATTAAGTGTATGATTTCAATTTAAATTGTGAACTCAGATGAATTGGAAATGCCATTACCATTGTTATACGAGTCTATTAATTATTTGTTAAATATTATCAATAGTAGCACTTTTTAAGCCATTGGCTAGTTGAGTACATAGGTGGGTTATGAGATGGTTTGGATAGAAAATAAAAGAGGAAATGGTGGTTAATTGACCGAAAACTATCGTGATAGTTGGTACCAAGTATCATTATCTTTTTAGTGAGAAAATTATGCTAAGGGGATATGCCCTATTGTTCTTCATAATATAACCATTTAAATTATTTGTGTAATATTAAAAATAATAGCGCTTTTAAAGTCATTAATTAGGTGATTAGATAGACAAACTAAGAGAAGATGTGGATTGGAATCATGTGGATCCATTTTTCAAATCAAGTGTGGATTTGTTGACAATATTGGGGTTATGGTGGTATTCTCCCCATCTTGTCATTCTAAGTAATTTCTTCCTATCGTGCGAAGGATCCCCAAATTTGAACCATTATAGTCCATAGCATGTATTAATCGAATGGTTGGTAAACTAGAGGTGAATTAAACCTTGAGGGTGTATGTTATTGTAAAACCATCCTTGTAACTTAGCGATTTTGTTCATTTTTATCCAACCATGTGGGAGATGGTTGAAGTCCAGTTGTCGAACTACGGTTCCTCTGCGAATTATATACGTAGGAAAGGCCGTCAGAGACGAGCCCCCGAGGAATTAGGTCTTGCCCCTAGGCTTGTTCAGTCACTATTACTATTGATATATACATTGTATTTGCATATCTTGTGACTTGAATTAAGTTTGTGATTATTGATTTGTTAGTAGGACTAATCAAGCCTACCTTAGTGATGTGGATTCCATATCTCCATTTGAAACTTAACCTTGATTTCCTTAACAATTATGTAGATGGGTGAGTCCTTATAATTTATTCCAGTCAAATGTTTGTTATGCTTTCATGAAGTGCGTTTATAGGAATTTATCTTTGGGAATTATGCTAGTGTTTACAGTCAAAATTTGAAATTTGTGTTTTTCTTTAATTGTATTTTTAGTGTAAAATTTTAGGCATTACACTTTGCATCTAAATAGCATTCAAGAGTTTTCAAACAACAAACAAGAATTTTGAAGATTATTTCAAAAGGGAAATAAGAACTGAAGATGAACCTGGTGTTTTCTCCCCAAGCTTGAAGACTCCAACAATGGTGATTCCAATCTCCTCTTCAACTCCAAATTTAGCCACAGAAAAACTCTCTACCAAAATCAAAAATTTCAAAAACAAATGAATTTTCATTTCTTTACATAGAGCTTTCCCCAAATTTGGTCAAACCCCTAAAATATCCCACCCACTAAATTTATTGAGCTTTTGGAGGATATTTCCTTTTTAAAAAATTGTTGAAACAATTTAATTTCCAAGAATGATATTTCAAAATTTCATAATTCCAATTAAAACCAAAAAAACTCAAAGTTGCAAGAATATGTTTTATTCAAAAATTCAAAAAGTGAAATATAATCCTCATTTCTATTTTTTTTAACATTTAACTTAAATATCTAATATGATTAACTCATACATTTTAAATTTTAAATCTAATTATACAATAATGGCAAAATAACTATTCCATTTAATTTAAGACCATTTTCCTAGTTAACCAATAAACTAAAATTTATTTTATTAGTTAAATCAACATAATCAATGAAATAAAATAATATTCAACATTGAAACTAAATATGTTAAGTCATCACTTTAACCATACCCACCATTTAATAGCCTTTAAAATACGAATTGAAATAGATAGCCAGGGAGGAATGAACCAATCAAAACTGCTAAACCTGATGAAAAACTATGGCTAGGGTGACGACTTGGCATGGAAAACCTAGCTACTATCTCCCAATTGATTATCATTGGTCAATGGACATGCTCAAACTTGTGAAGTCAGGTGGAGTCGATGTCCTATACCTGTTAACCTGCAACCAAAGAGCATATCGAACGTACAAATATATATATATATAATAAGACACACTATGAAGCAAAAATCTCATAATCATAGGGTGCTCGCAAGTGAGTGATACAATCTCATCCCCTTCACCAATACAGGCTCTAAAACTGATGAGTCTAACAACCACAATATAATTAAAGTATAAAACATTTTAAATTAAATAATTGCTACGCAAATACAAAACATGCCATAATGATAACATCTAAATAAAATTCCAGCACATCAAAATATAATGTTTACATCACTTAACAAATAGCGGTCAAAAGTAACCAAGTATCAAAATCAGAGTGCTAACAGAAGTGAAGCATACATAAAAACAATGATCGATCAAATGAGCAAAATGGAGGGGTGCTACACATACATATATATATACATGTACATGTACATATATATATACATATGTATATATATGTATATA
>VDFB02382023.1:0-41219 GCA_007258455.2 Sequoia sempervirens
GGGACAAAGGTATCCCAGGATGGAGAACTAATTGATCAGATGGTGGTGTAACATGATAAGCCGGTTGTGGAACGGGATTCGATGCAGGAGTTTGTTGATTCCATGTTGACCCAAGAGTCTGCATCTGATTATTTGTCGTGGCCAAGCCAGTGTATAGTGTGGGCCCAGTTATGTTCTTCCCTAAACCTTGACTCACTTCGACAACCTTAGCATAAGCTTGATTCATATTTGCCGGAGTGGGGTGAGATTTTACGAACATTGCAGTCAAGGGATCCAAGGCTGAGTAGTAGTTTTCCTTGGCATCAGGAACAACGTAGGGAGTACGTAGTCTTGTGAGAGCCTTCTGAAATCTATTGTTGAACGCATGGATGGGTTCTTTGTCTTGCCTTCTCACCTCCGTAAACTGGCGGAAAAGTTCCACGGGAGTAATAGGTATACCAAACTTTCCGACGAAGGCTTCCTTCATTTGTTCCCATGTCCTTATTGATCCAATTGGCAAATGAATAAACCAGTGATGTGCTTCCTCCCCCAAAGAGTATGGAAAGAGTCTGCAAGCCACGTCTGCATATGCAATCTGCCTATTGCGTAGGTGATCTTCGAACATCTTGATGTGGTCCTCAGCAGTACGATTAATATCATGGACTTGGAACTTCGTGCATAAATGCTCCGGATTCTTCGGCATGTCGTGGTAGTCAGCAAACTCAAGTGGAGATGGGTTGGTAACCAACCAAGTAGCACCATTTGGAGCGGGTTGACCTCTTGGTTGAGCCATTGCTTGAATTGGCTGTCGCCTTTGATAAACGACAACTTGGGTTGGCTGTTGGTAAGGTGTAGTAGCCTGAATTGGTTGTTGTTGCTGAATAAACACTGGTGTAGTAACTTGGACTGCCTTCAGTTGAGCAAACCTTGAAACGCTTGGTGGAGTTCTGAACAAACTTGAAATCTCTTCTCCGCTTTCTTCACTTGACTGAACTTCTTCGTTTGATAAAATTTCCTTACTTGACTCAGCTTCTTTACTTGAATGACTTTCTTTCTTCTTTCTTGCTTGAGCAGGTAGTTCTAATTCCACGAACGCCTTAGATGAATTTGGCGTGGACCTTAAAATTCTTTTTAACTTATCAGGCGAGAACGAACTGATACGATCTAGGATGTAGCTGATTACCGACAGTGTGCAGGAGTAGGAGCAAGTGGTTGTCTTTGATTTAACAAATCTCTTTCAATTGCAACTTGAATCTTAATAGCTTTCTCTTCTTCTTCTTCCAACACAAAGCAAGTTCGCATATACTGAGCGTAGCTCTCCTTTGTCTTCCACGCGAGATTGTTCAAACCTGAAAGAATGTCTTCTTGATCGTTGTTGAATCCCAAATTTGGCTGCAACACTGGAAATATCTCTTTATGCGGTAGCATCATCTTGATTCATGATAATTTCTTCTCCAATGAACTTTTTGATAAAAATCCCTTCTTTACTTGAATGTGGTTGTTCACTGCAAGGAATCCTTTGAAGGCCCTCCCTCTAGCGCCAGTTTCCTGTTGATGTGATTTTTGTGACCGAACCAATCAGTAGAACAAAGTTGTCCGAAGGCTACTCCATTCTCTCTTGATCAAAGTATTCCGTGCGCTAAGATTGGGAGATAGATCGCACGTTCAACTCCAAGGTTCCGAAATGCTTGGAATACCCTCAGTTGGGTCGTTGTGAATTGCTGTTTACATGAGGGGACTTACACAATTGTTCATATCGCTTGCAGTTGACAACAGGTAGATGATTGGAAGGGATTTACGTAATGCGGATGATTTAGCAATAAGGTGCTTTTTCCTAAACTAACCAAAGATGAACGGAATTGAAATAAGTGTAAGGGTAAAAAGGTTCTAGATTCTATTCTAAGGCGGGATGTGGGAGCAATCTCAACAGCTTCAACCAAACTCTGCTCCACCTCACGCTGGACAGCTTACACAAAGTTGGTGCAATCTTCAAGGGGATAGCGAGAAATTTTCAAGCTACAATCCGACACCAAGATACCGTCAAGACGACGCATACCAAGATATAAATTGCAACTGAAGTTAGGCTTATAAAATTCTCTAGTCGACCACACAAGGCAAACTTGCCGTCAGCAAGCTACTAGTGGTATGGAATAAAACGAAGTTGCCTTGATCGACACTACAAATCCACAACTAAAATCTACTTGCATGAAATGAAAATGCTATTTTAAACTACTTTACGCTACTTGGAATTGAAGGGATGAAGAAACCTTGCTAGCTATCCATAACAAAGACGAATTTTACCATCAATGAAAAGATTTTCTATTATGAAAGTTTTACACAACAATCTCTTACAAAAGTTTTCAAAGGAAAACTTTCCTTCTCCTCCAAACTAAGCTAAGCTATCAAGCAAAATGTCTACTCTCTGATATCTAGTCTCTACTGTCTACTTCACTATCTCTAATTTCTAATTCATTACAAATGAGGGGGACTCCCCCTTTTATAGATAGCCAAGTCCAATGGACGGCTCGGATTACAATCAAATCAAAGGCTCAGATTGAGCCACCTCAGCCCTAACCCTAAAAACTGCCAGAATAGGGAGTGGTACATTAAATGAATAAAAAATTTCCCACTCACTCCCAAAATAGTAAAGGCAATTAATGCCCACAATCAGTCTTCTAGAAGATCATCATCCAGAAGTGCATTCCCATTCTCCTTCTCCCTGGCTGCAAACTCAATGAATCTAGTAAGTACAGCTTGAACCTCCTAAATGAAAATCGGTGGAATGCAATCAAGCTAAAACTCTAACACTGTGACTGATTGCTCGTGCCGTGTGCAAGATTTTCTCCAAGCAACGAAGGCATCCTGCGTACTCTGAATCAAGCTGGAGAAAGTAGAAGTGTTTTCAAAGTCGTCCTGCACAAAGGTCTTCACCTCTGAGAAGAAAGGTGCCAGCCTACTCCTCAAACTATCAGTAGTCACCTCATCGGGATTCAACCGTCTAACAAAGATTGCCTCCAAAGTATTCAGGACTCCGTCAACAATATTCATCATAGCCTTCCTGACTCTAGCCGAATCTGCCTGTGCTGCGTCAAAGAAACCACGCCCTGTGATTACTGAAGAGTACCATCTAGAAAAGTCATATCTATCATTCTCCTGAATGACTCCTCCATCAATCAGCATTTGCAAAGGGGCTTGCCTCAATGCCTCAAGACGTTGAATAACTTTGCTCTGATAAATAGAAGCATCGCCCCAAGCATGATCAACTGCCTCCATACGTACCACAATGTTGGAAGCTTGCTGGAAAGCATGAGCAAGGTCTTCCATGAACTTTTCTGTCTCGGCACGAACTCCTGTAACCCATTTATCTGCTTCCTGTGCCATCTTTCTCAACTCCAACAAGACGCTAACTGACTCCCTGGATAACTCAACTGGAAGCTCTATTGCTGGAATCTCGTGCCCACAAGGACAAGACAAGTGCTGCATGTATCCTATCAATGTCTTATGTTCTTTTTTCAATTTCTTATACTTTACTTCCTTCCTAAACAGTCTATCCTTGAGCGCCTGATAGGAGTTATCACATTCTTCAACAACCTGTGCACCTATGGGACGTCCTAACTCCATAGTTGTGATTGCATAATTTTCCGGTACTGCCTCATCCCGATCACAATCAACTCGTGGCACGGCTATGTGAAGGGTGCGAGAACCATCCTCATCAGTTGATATCTTTGAAAATATTCGTGCTCTCTTCTTTTGTGGAGACACGCTGATCCTGTTCAAAAACTCCTCCATCTCTACTGCTGGATCAATCTCCTCACTGGGGCTCCTTCTCATTCTATCTCTGAGCCAATCAGGTACAACATGCTGTATAACAAATGGCTGCTGTTCTTGTGCCTCTACTTCACGGACTTGTTCAACTTCAATATCATTCTGGCGCGGCTCATCGACCTCTAATGGCTGAGTATCTCCTGAAACTGCATCATCATCCTCTAAGGCCGCCTCCAACTCATGCTGAAACTGAGGGTCGGTAGCAGTCTCCTCATCACCCTGCTGATCATCTCTAGTAGGCGCATTAACACTCTGACCAACTGACTCTCTCCTTGGTGGCTGATTTTCTTCATGTACCTCTTGCACCTGATTCAGTGCATTTCTCTGATCAGCAAAAAGGGAAACCTCCTGTATACTTGGAGAGCGTGTCTCCAATGGTCTAGGTGACTCAATCACAACTCTCGGAGGCTCCGGCTGAATAGGCTCCTGCCGAACTGGCTCTTTCCTTCGAGATTCTGGACCTCGAGTAATTTGTTTCTTTCTGTTGGTAGTGGGTGTCCTGTGATCGCCCATCAAACTGTAAGTCAAGGAAATCAACCTACTCTTCAATCTGTTCACATGCCTGTCAACCCATGCTCTGGTAAATGTCATGACTGGAATGCAAAGCGTGTCCAAATCAGCTATCTTAGGCTCTGACCAATCTGGGAGTGGAAATGGAGTATCTCTCACTGCCTCATAATCTGGATGGAGAACACTTATGTCCTCGCTCACCTGGTCTAGTACTGGAATGACTTCACACTCCCAGATCATACTCGATGGCAACCTAGTGAATATTCTCTTCCTGACCTCTGCTTCATCTGATGTACCAGCCCAATAAACTTCAATGTTTGCCTTATGCTTGAACTCTTCTGACAGTATCCACCTGATATTGCTATGTGGGTCATAGTGTTGTCTGCTGGTGTGATAGGAAAAATGAAAGAATTGAAGCTCACTTTCAGCTTCTCTAGCTGCCTGAATTGAAGGACACACTTCATCTGAATTACCCATGACAATAGGGAAGTCAACTCCTCCCTTCTTCTTTCTCTTCTGAATCTTATCATAGGCAACCAGTTGCCTAGATATCTCTAACATTAAAATTCTATTGGTTGGGTACTTAGGCAGCCTATATGGATATGAGGAAAAGCCTTGCAGCCTGATGTAAGAAAACTTCGGAAATTGTATAAACCAGCACCCATACCTTTAAAGCACTTCCTGAGCTTCCCTCGAGATCCTATGATGAATACGCTCTTGAAGTGATCTCGTGATATGCATGGTAAAGGCGTTGTTGACACGCTTGTAATAAGTAGTGCTCGTCAAGTGCAGCTACGGACAAGCCTCGTGGATTTTGAATTGATGAGAACCACAACCCACTGGTTCCTTGTATGAAATTCCTCTATATCTTGTCATACGAGCCAACATGTAAATAAGGTAAGAGCCTATGTAGAATGTCTTTGTTCTTCTCAAACTATGGAGCTGCTCGTGCAAATTGTCACTGATCATCGCAGCCCAGTCAATGTGCTCTTTTCCTTCCAGCACAAGGTTGATGTAATAAAACATCCATGGCTCAAAAATAAACGCTCGAGGGCAGCCTCCAACTCTACTCAGCATCATGATCAGGTCGCAGTACTCCTGCTTCAAATCATCTGATATAATCTGTCTTGGCAACTTTGTACGAGAGGGCTTGGGCTTGTTCATCCAGCGAGTGTTGATCACCTCTGTATATCTCTCGAATGCAGAAGCATACATTCGTTTAGCTCGTTCTCTTGATTTGTAAATCATCTTCTTGTGTGCTGGAATCCCAAAAGCTTCGCCAATAGCTGCAGGAGTGAGGTTGGCGAGCACTTGACCATCTGGTGAAACTATTGACCTGTGATCAGTCTCATAGTAATTAGCACACACTCCATCATTAGCTCTGAGCACTGAATAGCTGGTGGAAAACCAGCAGCTGCAAATAATCCACTTCGAATGATGTTGTGCGAAGTGATCGAAGGTTGATGATTACCAATCCCCAGCATTCTATTCTTGAAAGTCTCCAAGTTGAAAGAGCCCAAATTGATGTCAGCCAGCTTGCCCAACTTCAAAGTAAACTTTGACTCCGGCATGAAAGGCTTGCTCAGGTTCTTGATAACAGCTTGCCTGGATGCACCATTGTTGTCCTTGCCAGTTGTTCTTGCTTCATCCATCCTACAAAACAATAAACAACCATTAGCAAATTAACTTAGAAAATAAATAAAATATTGTGCAGGGGCTGACAGTCGACTTTAAGAATTTGAGAAGTTGCAACATTCATATTCATCTGCAAACCTCAACTTCTCCTTCAACAAATTCAAACTTCAACACTTAGAAAGTTTCAGCAAGACTCCTCAGCAAGTTCAACACTTAGCAAAATCGTCCACTTTACTTCAGCAATTAAACTTCTTTAAATTCGCACTTTAGCAACTTCAAATGACTTAGCAAGCTCGCACTTCACACTCTCAGCAACTTCAGAAAGACTTGGATTTTACAAGTTGGCTGCAACAATTTCACACCTTGAGCAAGTCGTCCAACTTCACTTTCAGCAATTTGCCAGCACTTGAGACTTTTGAACTCAGCCTTCAACAACTCACTTCAAGTCGTACCTCCCCAGCTTCAACAAAAACAAATTTCTTCAACGACTGTAGCTCAGTAACTCACTGCAAAATCGAACTTCTTCAGCTATGAAAAGGATGAATGAACTTTCAGCTCTTATAGCAAAGTCGACTTCCAAAAGGAGACTAAGTTTAGCTAGTGTATTAAATTTCCACTAGTTTACTTCAAGAATTCGAATTTCCCTCTTCTGGCATTTGTAACACTTGTCATTTGACGCCTGGAATCTTGACCTTCTAGAATTTCAACTTTGACTGGTGTTGTACCCAAACCAATTTTTTTTGCTTCATCAAGGCATTTTGCATTAAAAAGTCTAAATCTTGCTAAAATGATGTAAAATATAGTTTTGGGCAATATCAAGCATGGAGTTTTTGTCAATATTTTGTTAGTCAAAGTCAGTTTTATTGAACAGAACTTGAAGCAGAGACTCAGAATGGAGCTTTTCACGATGGAGGAACATCTCACGACGGCGTTTCACATTGCACATGATGATTTCAGTGATCGAAACGGAGTTTTTAATGGTCAATTTATGAAGATTTCTCAGAGGAAAAGCAAGAAAGTGCAACTATAACCCAGGGGCGCCCAGCTTTTTGAAGGTCAAGATCTTGTTGAAAACGCTCATGCATACAGTCAATCTCTTCAGAATTGGTCTGGCTATCCGATGAGCTATCTAGCGAAGCTTTCTGAGATCTGCAGCTCCGGCAAACAGCGACAGAAGTTGAAATTCTCAAAGTTCCAGATATGGGAAAATTGTTCTTTTCAGGCAAAAGCGCAACTCTAGCCTAAGGGCGCCCATCTTCAAGAGTGGGTAAATCTTTGTATTTTCGATAGCTGATACAGTCAATCTGTTCTCGACTAGTCTGCTTATCCAACGAGATATCAAACGCAGTCATCCGAGTCCTAGAGATCCGACAGCTGTCATTTGAAGATTAGCTTATAATGGACATTTCACGTTCCGGAGCATCTTTGTTGCGTTCCCAGTGCAACTACAGCTCAGGGGCGTTGGTTAAAAGGACCCTTCAGATGGTAAAATTTGCAGACGAAGTCTTCCTGACATCAGTACTACTCTAGCCCAGTGCCACGATGCACCATCCAGCTTGTCGATCCAACATTTCAAGTGATCGTGGCAGAGGTTCTACCAAGCACGTAATTTCACGGGTGGACCAACATAAAATTTGTAGTGTATTTCTACAGTCCAGAGGCGCCTAGCCTTTAGGCCTGTCAGATGAGGTCGTTCTCATTCGAAGTCTTCACGGCTTTTGAGCGTAATTACTTTATCTATTCAACGAGCCTAGCCGTCAGCCTTTGGGATTTGGCAAATGCTCGTACGTGCGAGGTCTTTGGTGAAATACTGACAAGTGAAGATATCCGGAAAATGGCCAAGTCTGGAGCGGATATTTTAAATAAAATACGCATAGGCGTTTTTGAAGTCTTAGAAGCAGTTTTCTTGCTTTGTGACCTCTAAAGACTTCTCTTGTGGGCCCTTCTGGCTGTCCGTTAAAACAGATAGTGCCTGAATCGGGTCATCCCAGCTCCAGATATCAGAGGTCAAAGTAGGGTACTTGGATGAAATTTCAACTTTCGTCAAAATGACATCAGTGCAACTGAGAGCCAGGGGCGCTTTTACTTTTGAAGCCCTTAACACAACTTTCAGATGTCGTGCATATATCCGTTGGATGCAGAATGTCTCCAGGCATGCAGTGAGCTTCATTTCCTGTCAACAGGGTTCACCGTTCACCGTCAGTAGCCGTTTGAAGTGTCAGATGGCAGTTTTGGAAAATGGTTTAACTCTAGAACCCGTAAATGAATTTAATCAGGGGCGCCTAATTTTTCAGGGGGTTAAACGATGGATTTTGCAGTAGTGTCTCCCAGTAGACATTTCTTCCTTGTTCAGTAGGCTATCCGATGAATATCTCAGTTCAGTCTCAGCATCTCCCGATCATTCAGAAATCAGTGTTGAAGTTGGCCAATCGTGACTTCGTTGTCAGCTATAAAGTAGGAAGTTAGTAAAAAGTGGAATAACTTGAGCAAGTGGACGCCTATGAGCCCAAAAGATGACTTTTCGGAATCGGTGAAGTCTAACGGTGAATCTCAAAGCTTCATTCCGAATTGTCAACTGAAGTTCAAAATATATATTTATTTATTTTTGCAATTTTAGCATTAAATGGCGATTTTCTATTTTAGGCGCCTTTTGCTAATTGCATGATGATGAATATTTTATTATTATTTATTTTTGAACTCCGAGTCAGTGGCAGTTCAACTGAAAGGCAACCAATTAGAGGTCTTCTATTTTTGTCAGGGTTTTGAATTCTTGCAGTTACCAATTGATGCGAATTTCCTCTTATTTAAAGTATGGCGCCTTCATTTATTATTCACAAAGCTTTCAGAAGAAATTCAAATTCATTAAGAGAAAATTCAATCTTAAGAGAAATTCGTATTTTTCAAAGCAAATTCATATCTTCAAAGGAAATCGAATTTTATCAATTTTCAAAGCAAATTTCAAGAGAAGTTCATGGTTTTCAAGAAGTAAAGGCGCGCATCTTTAAGGGAAATTCATAGTTTCAAACAAAATTCGCAAATTCCTCAATAATCAAAGGCGAAATTCTCAAAGGCGTATTCCTTAAAGTAAATTCGCAATTCTTCAATAATCAAAAGGCAAACTCTCAAATTTCAAGATAAATTCGTATTTTCTCAAGACAAATTCAAAGGCAAATTCGAATTTCTTCAGAACAAAGGCGCAAATTTCAAGAAAATTCGTGGTTTTTAGCCAAGGGCGAATTCTTCCAGTTCAAAGGCGAATTCCTCATCAATTTCTCAAGGCGATTTTATTTAACATATCTTTTTGCAGATCAAAGTTCACAATTGTCAGCAATTTGAAGAAATCTAAGGTGATTTTCATTAAAGAAGAAGCATCATTAAAACGTCTTTTTCATCCTTCAATCTCAGATTTCTCTCAAATTCTATTTTGCATGTTCCTGAAATTGGCGAAATTGACAAGTCTCAGTATCTGGATCATTCTCATATAATTTCCTCGAGTTGGAATTGTGCGTTTGATTTTTCAAGAATTTTTAACTTCAGAACATTCGTTCTTGAGTTAATAATTTTCTCAACTGAAAAGTCTTTGTACAATCAAGTAGAAGTTGAATTTTCGCAAATCTGACGTTCTGGGTTGTCTTAGAATCCTTTTTTGGACAAAACCCATATTTCAGATTTTTCGCTGAAAATAATTCTTCGAAAGGCTATTTTTAACTCTTGCAGGCTATTTTTAGCTTCCAGAAATCTTGTCAGAACATAGTCAAGTTCACAGTAAATAGGCAAATTTTTCAGAATGCAGTTCACTCAGCTCGAATACAGGACCAAAACAGTCCTTACTCATGATTTCCGCAGGTTGGTTTAGACAGATCTTCACAAGGTGTTGCCAGAAGCAGTTCTTGATCCTGTTAAGATCAGAGCTTCAATCATTCAGAATATTGAGCAGTCTGGTTTACTAGAGGCCGCTTCCATACCTATCTCCATTCACTGTGTTGAATTCGTGATGGCTTGTATTAAGCATTACAATTCTACTACTCGTGAGATAGTGTCAGTTGACGGACGAGTCATTTGCAGTCTCAAGCCTCTAGACATCGAAAGAAGTTTTGGCATTCCTCAACACCCTAACAGCCTAGTTATTTCTATGGAGCAGTGTGAGTAGGCATTCGATGCTGATGTGGACAAATGTCAAAAGAAGATGGCAGAAAGATGGTTAAAACAAGCAAAGAACAGATTGCCAAACAATGTGGGTCGTGGTGAATACAAGGATGAGTACGCGATTCTAATCACACTCCTGAATCGTGTCTCAGGTCAAGCACATCGCTGAATGTTTTCCGGCCTTGGATGTATTACATTATTAGTGCATCATTTACGAAGGAGCATTATGGCTGGGCATCCTTCATCGCGATATTCTCCATGAGGCGGATCAGGTTTCCTAGGTGCCCATGAGTTTCACATGTGTTAAGTATCTAAGTATACTTGATGCGCTTATCGAGTCGGTTCCGAGGACTAAACGCGTGGGCATTCTCAATGTTGAAGAAGTCTATCAGTATTATGATCAGCTTGAGTTCACGGAAAGCGATCATTTCAAGCGTGTTCATGAGGCTTTTTTGACTTATACAGTGAGGAATTTGGACCGGGAGTTGCACGTTCGTATCTCGGCAGTTGCTAGGGCAGCGATGGATGGATGGGCGGATTGGTTTATTCAATTCCCAACATACACCTACATCCGAGTGTACGGGTTTACAGGAAATCCAGCTATGCTTCCACGTTATCCTTCGGATAAGACAATCTTTCAGGAGTTCCTGAGACAGATGCATGATGTTCATCGTCTTCTACGCCGCAGGCACAGACCATCTCTCAACTTTCCTTTTAAGTTTGGAATGTATTGGTGCAAGTCGGCAATTGATGCCAAGATTGTAGGGCAAGAGCTTGAGAAATATCATCTTAAGTATCTTGTTGAAGCACGTGCCTATGACCTTTTAGGTCATTATACAGCTCGCCTTGCTGGAGGTACATATCATGAGCCTTCTATGGAGGATTACTGGGCAAATTGCGCAGATGACTTCGAGGTTCGCAGACGTAGTTACGACCGCTTCTCTCTCTCACAGATTGTTTTCTTGTCAAAAGATGTGGGAGGTTTATCAGATGATGAGGGAGAAGTTCTTCCTCAGTTTTTGAAGCAGTCGATACACAACCCGTTGCCGGTTGATTGAGTGCGCCAAGGAATCGCAATGGTCAAGGAGAGGTCAAGTAGAGTTATCCAAAAGCGGTATACTTTACCTCGGCGGCAAGAAGACAAGGAGGGTAAGTGTTCCTAGAGTAGGGCCGCCAGTAGTGGTGAATCCTTCGCTACCTTCCTCGTCAAATCTTAAACAAAAGAAGATGAGTAATCCTCCCAAGAAAGTACAAGCGCCAAACAATTCAAAGGGCAAGGCGCTTGCCAGCATTACACACCGCGGAGCCTGACGGCCGGTCGCGAGAGCGGTTCGGAGGCGATTCGAGTCCGCTAGTGCAGATTCACCTCAAGTTCCTACACCAGTTTCAGAGCAGTCACCAACCCAATTCTATTGAATTGGATTTAGACTCCCCCTCGCAGTGGGTCCTCTACATATTCAATCTCGTCACACCTCTTGTTGCTAGTACAGACCCTTCCAGTAGCATTAGCCGAGACCAGTCTTGGATCGAGACCCAACTGGGAAGGAAGAGGAGGCAACCATCCTATGTCCTTAATCATTATGATTTTGAGAGAGAGATCGCCGAAGACAAGAATCATGTGGTCCGAAGAACGATAGGTTATAAATTTGAGAGAACGATTACCTCCACGGGGAAAGAACTTGAGTTGGAATCTCAGGATTTTGAGGTTATCACAGTCAACCTTGGTTGTAGCACACGCCAGACTCAGGTTGATCTCCTACAAGTTGCTACAGACAGTGCCAGGGATAGAATACTGAAGGACGGAGAAGATAAGGCAGCCCTCAAGGCTGAAATCAGACAGCTTCGTCAGTATATTTCTAGCCTTGTACATAGACCCGATGCCATAAACACACTCCCGCCGATGCTTGAGCCTCCAGCAAAGCAAAGTCAACTTAATCACTTGGTTGCATATGGCAAGTGTTTGGATGAATGGGAGGAGGAGTTCGTTGCTAGAGGCCGTGCTATGCTTACAGAGTTATATCAGTTGCGGTACAATGCACGAGAGCTCCGTCTTCGTCTTCAGGATGAAGAGCGAGATATGGCAATTAACAAACCTCGGGATGAGATTATGATTGGTCACCTGAGTGTGGCATATGATGTAGTCACAGATGCAGAGGATAGAGAGGCTATCTACTCTTGGAAAACACAATTGGTTTTCAGAGCAAAGATAGAAGAGACTTTGGCATCAGAGTTGGCTGAGAGTAGAGAGCACGTCACTAGTGCACTCCGGTTTGTGAGGACTCTAGTATCTCGCTTACCGTGCCGGTATCAGATCGAGGGTGGTGCCTACGTTGAGCTTACCGATGTTCAGTCAGAGCTCCAGGCACTCATTCATACCATTTTCAGTGGGAAGACTGTTGGCTGTAAGGTTACTCGGCTTACAGGCATGTCAGCATTGTTTGACGAGGCAATGAGGAGTAGAGGTGAACTTCAGTCTCAGATCACAGCTAGTGAGGATATGCTGCATCGACATAGTATTCATCGTCAGAGTCTCATAGCTCCAGATAGTGATGCAGTTAACAATCTTGTTGAGGGATTGGTTGCTCGAGATCACGGACAGTAGACTTCAGTTCCCACCTCTCAGGATAGACATTACACACAGGAGTTAACTTGGCGTTACCCTTTCAAGTTAACTCGTTGTTTCATCACATGCATATCTATTCTGAGATCAACTTTACACACTTGAAGTTTCATTTTAGGGTTTTACGTTAACTGATGGTAGTCTTCCAGTTAACATGCTTTCAATAAGGACGTGCATGCTTGCACAATTGTCCATTTTTAGATTAGATGTTTCGGTTAACTGATGGTAGCTTTCCAGTTAACTGTATAGTTTACTTCATTAGGGCTTAGCAGTAAATCTTGCATGCATTGCAAGACTGTAGATGACTCAAGGTGATTTTAGGGTTCCCTACACCTTGATGTATATAAATAAGAGCTTTTGCTCATTTGTAAATAACTTTTGCTGGAGAAATATATCTGCGCCTACCTTGCCCTCAATATTGCTCTTTTGGTATTTGTTCATGTGTCTTCACTATTACGATTAATTGTTATGCCACATAGGGTTTCATGCAATTGTAATGGTGGAATTCTTTCCATAGTTTAGATAAATCTGTTTTGTGCATCTTTACCATTATGATCAATTGTTATGCCACATAGGGTTTCATGCGATTGTGATGATAAATCTGTTTTGTGAGTCTTTACTATTATGATCAATTGTTATGCCACATAGGGTTTCATGAGATTGTCATGGTAAATTCTTCCCATAGTTTAGATAAATCTGTTTTGTGCCTAATAAACTTGTTCAGATTGAGATAATAGTTGCGCCACCTTGCCTTCAAGTAGAGAATCTAAACATGTTTATCGTTTGATAGTCAAAACCTTGCTCCGTTTCCTCATCCTCTGTTTTCTTGAGGAAACTGGATAGAATTTATGTTATTAAGTTTAGTTGTAGTTAGTAGATCTGCAAAACCAGAAAAACTCAGCTGCAACGTATATAGTTTTCGAGAAAGCCTTGTACCTCTACAGCTGAAGCAAAAAGACAGGATTTAGTTTAGTTTATTTCCTTTGCAAGTACTTTTGTCAGGCACGAGGGAGCTTCCCCTCCTAATTTGAAGAGCACTCATTGCGTAGTGTGCATAGTTGTCCGTACCAACTCTTACTCCAGAGGTGCTAGTTGTTACGCCAACAACTAGTGTATTTTAATTCACTTTCGAAAATATTTACTTTAAATTCATCTTTTAACACATTTATTCACCAGCCGGAGCTCTGTCATTCAAATTTTAATTTCATTCACCTCTGACTCTGGAAAATTCATCCTGTGAAGAATTCAATCAAAATAATCTAGGGAATCCATTTCAAATTCACCGTTTGGAAAGTTTTATCTTGAAAATACATCTTATTCAATTTGCCTTAGAAAATTATAAATTTTCCTTAGGAAAATTTATAATTCGAGCACTGATTAAATTCTTCATCCTGAAGGCCTTGGCGAAGTGTAGAAGACTTGGAAATCAACTTCTCATCGAAGATCTTTGATACCCAGAAGAAAATTTTCTTCAGAAATTGTCAAATTCATGGGTATACAACGAACGGGTTCATTTAATTTTTCCTTGTATTTTGAACCTTAGAAAAATAATTTTTTTACAAATTTAATACCGTTTCTTCACATCTGTGAACATTTCTTGTTGCTCTGACTTGAAATTTTTTTTACTGTTCTTGCAATGTTGGCATTCTCTGACTTCATCTCCGGCAATTTTGCTCATGTCTTAGGAAATTTCATCACTTCACCAGAGTTGGGCGTTTTTCCTAAGGAAGAAAAATTTTGTGCCTTAGAAAAATTTAAATCACTTAGCATTTTGAATTTTTTTCTTAGAAAATTTTTATTCATTCTTCAAACCATTATGCCCGTGGTGGGGAAATTTTATTTCAATTCACTTAGAAATATTTCCTTTCTTGAATGCCTTATCACCTTGGGCGCATTTAGCTTGTTATGAAGGATATTTTCTCTTAAATTCCCACGCCTAACATATTTCCCCATTTAAATTTCCATCACCTTAGTAATATTTATCTCCTAGCATACTCCAAGATGGGCGCATTTTATGTCATGGAGAACACTCTTAATTCTCAACGCCTAGCATTATTCACCTCACCCTCAACGCCTTGACTTTCTTTTAAATCCATCAACCTTATGGGCGCATATCACATGCTCAAGAAGATGGGCGCATATTGCATGTAGAGGAGGACGAGTATCTTTGACTTTCTTCTTTTGACTTCCTTGCTTGAGCGCATTTTACCCTTTGAGAAGGATGGGCGCATTTTGCATGGTGTGAAGGATGAACTCCCAACGCCACCTTTGACTTGTTGACTTCTCCTTTTGTGGGCGCATATCCTATGGTGAGGTGGATTTCAAAATTTCGTCCTCTTCTTTGATTTCCTTGATTTGCTTGTTGCATGGGTGCATTTGAGAGGGAGAGAGGAATAAAACTTTTTCCAATGCCCCTTTGTGACCCTTGACATTCTTAACATGGGCGCATATTGCCATAGGAGGATATCCATTTCATACTTAGATTTGTTTTTTTGAAATCATCTTGAAGGCAAGTTGGGCGCATTTTGCCTGGGGAGGAGGACGAAGCTTGATACTTAATGTTTTTCTTGACTCTCCAGATGAAGTGGGCACATTTTGGAGGTGGTGAAGAATGAAGTCTCATGCCTTAGAATTTTTCTTCTGCTTCTGCCTGTTTCCCCATGTCCTGCTATTTATAGTAAGTCCTCTGATTTCTACACTTCTGAAGCTCAGAACAATTTGAAATTTTGAACACTGGTCCTTCATGACTCCGTCAGCCTGTTCACACTGTTATCCTGAGTTGACCTGCTAAAAATAGCCCATTTCTGAAGGTGGTTTGCTATTTATAGTAACTGCTTGTTTCTGAGACTTCCACATTTCCGTTTGATTTGAAATTCGAATGACGTGCTCCTCACTAGGTAACCTGCCTGTTGACACTGGCGCCTGCTGCTGAATTTCTATTTTTAGCCAGTTTCTGAAATGACTTACTATAAATAGTAAGTGCTCCGTTTGCCTTCAAATTTTACTGGTGGATAGCTTGAAAGATTCTGAATGCAGTGGGATACACCGGTTTTCAAATTTTTTGACCTTTTACCCCTCTTTTTGGGTCCTGAACCTGGAAACCCTAATCTGACTTGCATGTATATCAAACGACCTCCGTTTGACCTCATTTCCGTTGCACTGTGCCCTGTTTGTGTTTCTGATGTACTGGGAGAGAGCTGCCGGAATGGAACTGCTAAAAATAGCAAATCTTTGAATATTGATCACCTTGCTTTGCATGTCACACCACTGCGAAGCTCTTGAAAAACCCACAAGGAATGATCAGACATGCAAAGAAAACCCTGACATGCAAACCCTAAAAATAGCCTCCGAAGGCTGAACTCTAAAAGTCGTTATCTCACTTTGCATGTTATATCACTGCGTAGGTTTCAGAAAACCCAGAAGGAATCTCCAGACATGCATTGAAAAACTTTGCATATAAACCCTAAAAATTGCTTTGGAAGCTGAACTGCTAAAAATAGTAAGTGGTTCGTTTCAGCTCAAATTTTTTAGGCGAGTAGTTTGATATGTTCTGAAGGTAGTGTAACTGTCGAAACCTCGAAAATGCAGAAGGAACACCCTGAATTGCACACTTACTAAAAATAGTAAGTAGCCAAAATCTGATGAGATTTAGCTGAGAGCCTGCTAGAAGCGTATTGACATCAATGTTAATCTCTGTTTTCAATTTATTCACCTTGTTTAACTTCAGATTGACCAGGAAAGTACAAACCCTAATTCTATGGACTTGGCCAAATTTCACGTTTAAGCTCAATGGCGGTCACATCCCCCGAAAGGCAGATAGCAGAAAAGAGACAGAAAGAGAGAGACAAAAACAAAGGCCAAAAAGACCAGAACGGAGCAAAAATTAGGGGTCCCCATTTTGAATGGGGTGATGTGTGAAAAGGTCACAACAGTATCTTCATCAAGCTCACGATCATTCTGATGTGACATGTGCACCTTTCTATCCCGACTCTCAGACTTAGCAAAAATCTTTCTGATTCCCCATCTTATGTCAGGATCCTTCATTAGCGTAGTCAGTTCCTACATCAACTCAAGTAAAGACTTCTCTGTATTCATCTCTCTTTGTACGTAGTGTCTGGTATCTCTGTCAATCATCTGACAACTGAATCATTGAATATTTTCACAGGATGGCAGGATCTTGGCTCTGATACCACTGAAATATTCCAAACCAATTTTTTCAATTTTTTGAATGCAATTACAAACAACATGCACCCGTTAAGGTTAGATGAAAACCCAAACGATGCAGAATGAACTCTAACCAAGAATGTACACCAGGATCCCGAGATGGCCAAGGTGTGAGCATATGGTCAGAGGATCTCAATGCAATGCTGAGCTGAATAACCCTAACCAAGAATGCGCCAGATGACGGCGAGCATATGGTCAGAGGATCCCTACCAACTACAATGCTGAAAGTAACTCTACGCCAAGAATGTGCTGTCCAACCCAAGGTGGGAATGGAGCTACCATATGGCGGAGACTCTAATGAGCTACAATGCAATGTTCAAAATAAGATAGGCGGCAAGCCAGCCTCTTCCACTTGTTCAGTGGGAAATACAGTAAAGCAAGGAGCAGAAGAGAGAATGCTGACAGTACTACTGTTCAGCTTACAATTTGATAGAAAGTGCCTGCCATGACAAAGATCTAAATGCTCTCCAATGCTGCAATATTAAACGATGTCTCCTCAAGGCTTAATAAGATGTTCTAGTCACCTACCCATCAACATAATGCAATTTCCTAAATCTGATATGACAGACCAGCAAGTTAAAATGCATAACCAGCAACCAAGTATCTCACCAAAATGCACATAACTCTCTCAAGACTCACTCAAAATGCATAAGACCAGATGCAAAATGCTTCTAAGATGAAGGCGCCCAAGAAGGAACCCTAAAACTGACCCTAAATCAGATATATGTTTTTTTGCACAAACTTCAAGAAAACTTAAATGGTACGACCCTCAAGGAGGGGCGATTTCCTTCTTAAAAATTGATTTCTTTTCCGAAAAATCTGCAACCTGTCAAGTAGGGGCGCCGTTGCCAAAGGAATACAATGAAACAGTACCCAGAATGATATAATTTTTATTTTCAAATATATGATGAAAACTACAAATTTGCTATGATATCAGCAACTCCAGAAAATGACATGAAATGCAATAAACTGAACTACAAAAGCAAGGACTCAAGCTACAATGCAAACCTCACTACAAATCCTCTCAAAACAAGCAAACTTCTCCACTAGATGCTATCTCTCAAGCATGAAGTCGAGCCAAGGCTAGGAGGCATTCATTCCTCGAAGCAGTTCCAACACCATTTTGGCAGCATAACAATATTCAAGATATGAGATAAGAAATGAAGAGCAACTGCCTCCTTATATAGACCCCTGAGAGAATCTCTAGAAAACTCTAGAAGGTGCGCCCCACTTCAAGACCTTTTTAGGTTTTTTGTCTTTGACTTGGTTGCTCCTTCAAAATGGCATACCTTTTCTTTAGTGATAAAAATCACTTTAAAATAAAACATAAACTTCTCCAAAGGTAGGCGTCCAATTTCTCTTAAGCAATTATTGACTTTAGAAATATAAAAATATTTCTTGATGATGCGTCCACCAATGAGGTCCCCTTTTTCAGAGCAACTTAAAGTCATGAAGCTAGGCCAAGGGGTTATAATATTAAAATATAACATTAATTTAATTAAAATACTTATCTCTCTAGAAAAAGCATCAAGAGGCCAAAACAACCATACCAACTGAACTAACTGCAAAAGGAGGCCAACTGAACTGTGATGTCCCCATCCTAGTCAGCGCAGCTGGTGACGAGGTTAGCCTATTATTTCGATCCTCGTAGGCTGACAGGAGTGTGCAGAGGATCATCTGGGGGCAGTTGCTCAGTGTTTGGTAGCTCCAGTGTTGCAGTTGTGTCAGGTTGGGCCTTCGCAGAATCTTCCAGAGTGCATTTTCAGGAACTTTCTATTTTTAGAAAGTTAGGTCAGGCGGAAGCTGCTATTTTGGGCAGGGCCCTGGTTCAGCCGTTCAGCTCAGAGTCGACCCAGTTCTGCAGTTTGATGATCAGACGGAGAAATAAGGAGTATTTAATGATTTATTAAATATTTAATATTTTGACTTTATATCAAAGTCACTTTATTGAAATATTTAAATATTTAATTAATTGGCCTATTATAAAGTATTTATTATACTTTATAATAAAGTATTAAATTTTGACTTAATGAGTATTTAATATTCATTAAAATAAAGACGCCAATTATTAATGATTTTCTCCTAAGTATCAAAGGCGAATTAAATCATTTTATTTAAATGAATATTTTAAAAGAGCTTTGGGTCGAATTTCCTCAAGGAGTATATATTTTCACTCAAGACAAAATCGAACCATTATGAGATTATTATTCGACTTTTGTCTTTTTGCTCTGGGCATTGGAGTTTGCAAACCCTAGGGTTTCTGGCAGACAATCGTTTCTGGAGAACGAAAACTCTTCAGGAATTAGGCAGACTGAGACTGTGAAATACCAGTTTAAGCTTGCACTTGGTGATTTCACACAGAGATCATAGATTGGATTCATTGATCGATTTATTCAGAGATAGCAGAGAATAATCATCTACCTATTGAGGCGACTTTATCAGAGACATTATTTCAGAGATCTGGCATTTATTATCTTGAGCCGTACTGCATTTATTGGGCTGCTGTACCAGGCCGTACATTTCTGCAAAAGGCCGTACTTTTTCATTTCAAGAAGAAAACGTCTTGGGTCTTTAGCATCTGACAGTTGTGTATTGGGCGCCTTGGTTTCCTGGGCATTTCTGGAGGTTCTGAGCTGGAGTTGCAGGCTAGCCGTACTATATTCTACATTCTTCATTACTGCTGTAGCCGCCACCAGGTTCCTTAGAAATAAATAATATTTTATTCATTGTTCTTTTTTTATCTATTGTAAAAGCTCTGAAATGATCAATAATAGATGCGCCTATGGTCTTGGAACAATCTTGAGCTTATATCATTGATTTAGAATTTATTTTGAATTTACTAGCAATTTATTAGAAAATCGCAGCTTCTTGATTTTCTCAAAACCCTCAAAAAAACACAAAAAAATCAAAACTTGCAAAAACCAAAACCGAATCAGTGGGGTTCCCGGGCTGAGAACCACCAGGGTTCTTACATGAACTGAAGCCAACAGGACCACTGCTAGAAATAGAATTTACTAAAAATAGTAAATTCGGAAAGTTGCTCGGATCAAAGTGCATGCGATACCATTGCGAAGCTTTCTGAAAACCCAGAAAGAATCCGCAATCCGCAATCCAAAACTCCGAGATGTAGGGGTCATTACTTACAAAAAATAGTAAGTCCGGAAAGGTTGCTCGACGTAGTTGCATGTCATACCTCTGCGAAGCTCTCTGAAAACTCAGAAGGAATCGAGAATCCAAACAGCCAAACTCGAACAAGCAAAACCCTGAATCTTCAAGAGAACCCACCAAACAGTCGGAAACCCTAATTCTGCCTCTGACTAGCCGACAACACCCTGGGGATATGATCCGTAATTAGAGTTTACAAAATAACTTGTAAATTAAATCTAATTACAGTAATTTCCCGATCTAATACAAAATTGCGTGATTATGCGTTTTAACCGTTGAAATTACAAAATAAGTAATTAGAAATTCAAATACTGAATTTAAACTAGAGAGAAAATTGAGATGGAAGAGAGAAGAATGAGACAAAGAAATAGAAGGATCACAACGTGCAGATTGATACGGAGTTCGTCCAATGTGGACTACGTCTCTGGGTCCGCTTCTCAATGCTGGGACTGCTTTATTGATATCGCCAAGCAAAATTATGCTTTCTTACAATACCCAAGCTCCAAGAACCTGCAATAATCTCTCCACAATCTCTCACTCTTTTACAATTTTTGGTGTACAAAAGCACCTTGTAAATTCTCCTCCAAAGAATTATTTCTCCCAAAATGAACTTCAATAATTCTCCGTGTTACAATTCTCTCTAGGAAAATTCCTGTACAAAATTATCCACTAAATAATTTTCCCCTTTGTCCCTTTACAAAAATCACCCCTTTATATACACATTTATTTGCTAATATGGCTTTAACCATATTATTTTGCAAATATTGCATATCTCCCGTATACAAGTAAAAATTCCAACCATTTCCCCCTTTCACAATAAAAATAACTAATATCCCGTTAGTATAACAAATGAATATTTAAAAATAAATCCACCTTTGGCTTTTATAATTCCAAGCCATACAATTAAAAAACGAACCCCTTTAACTATGGGCCGTTATAATTTTGGACTTGCATTATAATCTTTAAAAATATCTTTTAAAAGCCCCTTAATAATCTCCTTGGATATTCTTTAAAATAAACCCGTTAAATATGAGAAAGGTGCTTAAAGGGGTTAATTTGTTGAAATGCAAGTTTATGGGATTTTTTTCCTCTCCTTGTTTTATGGGCAAGGGAAGAGGATTTTAAGGGATAAAATCCCACCAAATCCTCCTTGAAATCATAAAAATCTTTTAATTTTTAAACCATACGTATTTTCTTTTAACAATATGGTTTAATCCATATTTCTTTTTCCACCATGTATGTGCCAACTTACCACTCCTGCCACGTCACCATCTGCCATGTCAGCTTGCTGATGTCATCAAAGTCAACCATAGTCAAAATTTTGACCAACCTTTGACCAGCCGTAACTTTCACATACGAGCTCCATTTTTGAAACCGAATATAGTTCTGGAATCAGTGCGACGAGCACTACGACTTGGCGTCATTTTTATTTCATTTTGAGACAATCTTTTTTTGCCTTTTTGAACCCCTGATTTGCCTATTTGACCGAACCTTTGACTGAGCATAACTTTTGCATGCGGACTCCTTTTGAGCCCATTAAAGTTGCGTCAGGATCATGTCTGTGAGCTCTACACATTGATGCTTCTTTGGATGAATTTTGAGACTGTGAAATTTTTAGGTATTCTGGATCCACCTGGATCAGGATAGGCCGTCAATCATTGAAAAGTGTAGTGCTAAAAATGGGGACATTACAGATCTCAAATCTCCACTAATTGTGCATTTCTATTTTGGAGGCACATTTTGTAATTAAAGTTCACGTTTAGTTTAGTTTTAGTCAACTGAAGTAGTTTTCTAGTTGACTCTTTGTTTAATTTCAATTAACTGAAGTAGATTTCCAGTTAACTGTTTGCTCACCTACTTTTACACATAGGAATAAATCTTGCTGATTGGCAAGAAATGATTGTTAACTCAAGGAGATTTTAGGTTGCCTACTCTGAGTTTTATAAATAAGAGCCTTGGGCTCATTATTTTGTAACTTTACTTAACGACAGCAAAACGCTGAGCAAATAGTCTTCATAATGTTCGCTTAGTATATGTTCTTGGATCATATTTGTTATAGTTAAGAACCAAGTACAACTTGTGCTCTCTCTATTCAGATAGTTGCATCCAATTATTGTTCATGTGTTCTTGGTTTATCGCCTCATGTGTCATTGTTTCTTTGACACAAGTTGCTGTCCCAACATGTAACTTTGGGTGGAATATTGAGATAATAAATTAGGAGAGTTACCATGCCTTTGATCCAAAAAGCTCAAAGTTTTATCATTGTATGTTGTTATCAATAATCTGTTTTCAATCTACACCTTGGAAAGGTCTTGGTAACTCCTTGGGATTTAGAAAGTTAGATTATCGTCCTTTTGTTGTTTCAAGTAGTTTACTTTTCAGCCTACACCTCGGAAAGGTGTTGGTACCTCCTTGGGAATCCTGAGATATAAACTACCGTCTGGATTACTTGTGTGGATTTTATTTTAGTTTAGATCTTAGAGTTTAGAGCCTTTAGATGCATCCTGGGAGACTAATTCCTCCAAGTGACCGAACCATCCATTCCTGCTCCTATGCCCTCATGCTCTATTTATCTTGGGGAGATAGGATAGATTAGAAGCTAGTTTAGTCGTAGTTAAGATCTGCAGAAACCAGAGAAAGCCTTAGCTACGACGCATTGTGTTTATGCACCCTTGTGTCCTACCGCTGAGTAAAAAAGATAAGAACAGTAATTTACTTTATTCTTTTTACGCAAATCAGCAACAAGAGGGATCTTCCCCTCCCGATTTGAAGAAGCAAACACTACAAACTTGCAATAGCTGACCGTTTCCAATAAGCACTCCAGAGGTGCTAATTGAAACGCCAACAAAATTGAACCAAAATATAATTCTCTTGGCCAAAATAAGAAAATATTTATTTTCCTTTTATCACCATTGGCCAACAACATGAAAATATGACCATTTGCAGCAAATCATTTCCTATCTAACTGGATTAGCCTATGGAAATGGCTAATAGGCTAATCACCCATCCTGACTGGAAATCACTCCGAAAATGGGGACATTACAGAAATCCACTAAAATACTGAAATAAATATTTATCACAGTGATAATATATTGTAGGGGCACTATAGCGGCACTATGGTGGCACTCCTTGGATGAGAAAATGAACATGAGTGCTTGGAAAAGGATTTTATTACAAAAAATGGATGATCCTTTTGATCTGTTTGCCCTCCTTTTATAAATTCTCTTTGGGCCCCTTTAAATTGGAATTTCCTTTTCCCTCCTAAATTTCGCTTCGAAAGTTTTTAAAAACATGTTTTAAATTAATTATTACATGAAGCCTTATCATTTCCCATTTAGATGTCCACTTTATGAAAATAATCATTTTTAAGTCATCCTTATAAAATAAAGTTATTGGGCCCAACTTAAAATATTTTATTAAATTATTTCCCTTGTTTTGTCTCTTTGTTTATGTGAAATAAGGAATATGCTACAAGTACTCAATTATTTTTTTTAATTTTGAAAAGGGGGCATGAAAACTTCTCCTAAAGGTGGATAACTAAGAGCCTCTTCAATGGAATCTCCACTTACCTTAATGATCAATTGAGCATCAAATGTCTTAATTTCTTGTCTTCAAAGTATAAACTTAACCCATATTAGTACTAATTTTGTACTTTGAACACATACTAGAAAAGTGGTTGCCCAAAGCAACTTTCATGAGCACACGATGATATTGAGAAGGGGGGTGAATCAGTATCTAACAATCTTTTACTTTTCAAAGCTCAATTAATTACATCAACTACACATATGCAAGATCTAGCAATTAAGTACACAATGAGAACACACAATTTACGTGGAAACCCTTTCAGGAGAAAACCACAAGAAAATATTGCTTATATATTATAGATTAATCTTCTTATTCTTCTTGTAGGTTCCAACCCCCACACAAACTGAGCTTCAACCCAGCAAGAGGTTCCAACCTTTATTTGATAGGCTCCAACCTATTGGGTGCTTCAACCCCCACAAAAACTGAGCTTCAACCCAGCAAGAGGCTTCAACCTCCATTTGGTAGGCTCCAAGCTATTTATCCTTCAACAATTGATATAGTACGCTTCTTCACAAGATCTTCATCTCACAAACCTGATTACACTTCACACAATGTCCTCCTTCCAAATCTGATCACAATCTACAAAATAAACTTCTCTCACAAATCTGATCACTATTTCTGTTTTTGTATAATGTTAGTCTTTTCTTTTCAAATCAGGTTCACACACACAAATATTTCTTCTCTCACAATTCTGATCACACACTTTCTCTCCTCAAAAAACTGATCTTAATTTTCACACATATTCTTCATGCATATCTGCATTCATCTACATACATGGCCTGTCATTATTCTTTAATAGAAGTCTGATACATTCTTCCTACTTTTCTGCCCTTTTAAATCTGCTCTTTATTACACATATATTCTCAAAATAAATCAGATTTACTCTTCATTTTTCTGCTCTTTACTTTTCTTTATACTCAGAAATATATCATTGATTTCTTGTATTTTTTCACACATCATTTGCACAAAAACTGATTTCTTTTTATATCTTTAGACTAAAACATGAAAGGAGATGTCTCTCCAAAAAGAGATAACCTTTTATAAAGTTATAACCCTTTATTAAAACCAATCACTGCCTTTTACTGATTGTTATCTTTTTTTATTAATGTCTGCCTTATATAAATGCTATGTCCATAACAAACTTTTATTAGACTTTTCGCAAGGCAATCGCTGCCTTCCTTAATGTTCTTGCTTCTCTTAAGAATTCGCTATTCATTCATCACTACTCTTATGAATTCCTTGATCTCATCCTTAGAATAATTGTCTTATACAATTTAAATTGGGTGATTAATATATGATTGCCTTGATTGATATTAATCGCTGCTCTATAATGAATAGATAAATCATTGCATAATTAATCTTCTATATGTCTAACTTGGGACATGTAGCATACACCCCTGATTTTTTTTTTGAAAACTTCTGTATGCTGATTGTTTGTTGTTGATGTGTTTAGTGTATGGTTTCCAATGTGTTTCAAGATATATAACATGTGGAATATTGCTAATAGAGAGAGAAACTAGAAGATAGCAATGACATTCATAATAGATAGCAACATAAATTAAGGACGGCAGTTTTAGATTCAAATCAGATTAATTACAATGTTTTATCAGACCTGATAAATGGAGTTTCAGACCTCGTACAAAGCTTACAACTGCAGCAAATCAACAACTTGGTCCTCCAAACTCTTCATAGAAGATATGCCACAAACGTTCTTGATTTTCAATACCCCCAAACAGCAACTTAAGCACTAATAACAGTCTGAAGGAGAGGTTTATACATCAGCAAACCTCTGTCAATGATGCTCAGAAAAGGATGACCTCCTAGTGAGGGTGATTTGCTTTTAAAAATCTGGCCTCCACCATAACCCTCTAAAAATGCCTAGAAATATGGTGCCCAGACCTGAGAAATCTAGCGCCCAAGTACCCAAAATGAGGTGCCAATCACAAAAGGAGCTACAAGTAGTTTTGACCTCCAGCCACTGTTAAAATCAAAGTTTCTAGAACTTCTGATAAAGTATATCAGACCTCAGAAATCACTATAAAATGCCTACCATTCACTTCCAAAATGATTCAAACTCCAAACCACACTCACACCAACAAAGCCAAATCAAAAGACCACAAAAATCTTTATCTTTCAACACCCAAAACTCAAAAATCAAACCTCTGTTGAAGTACAGTGTGATCCCTGGATGGAACCGGTCAAATTCGGCTAGAGTGGATCTTTCACCACCGAAACCAGCTCAATATGGCGAGGGTTTTCGTCCTCAACACACAGCCAAAGTACTCTGGAGTCATTCCAACAACATCCCGTTAAGTTGCCAATTCAAATATGAGCAAATGAGAACCGAAAATGAAGCTTTATAAAAAGTGAGAGTGAAATTAAGGCAACTATAGTTTGAAAGACTTTCCCTCCAAAATCCAACACCACCCTCATGAGCCTTTTAAAATATAATAATTAAAAACACCTTATACTTCCTTTGGGCATCCAACCTCTAGAAGGAAACTATTTTGCTTTTGTTGCCTTTTAAAACACTGTTAAGTTGTAACATTAGGCTCTAAGGTGCTTTTTACGATGACCACCAACCCCTTCACTTAAGTTATAAAGTTACTTTATTAAAATAACTTAAGTGACTGATAAAAGACAAATATTAAATAATCCAACTTTAGACTCACAAATGCCACCTTAGGAATAACACTGCTGAAGCAATGTGGGTCTGGGACCAATTACCTGAAATAGACTTACTATAAATAGCAATTGCTAAAAATAGTAAGTACTCCCAAAGCACAAATTGGCACAAAACTAAAGTTCACTTAGATGCCTCATGGCTTACTATAAATAGTAAGCACTGTAAACTGGCCATTGCTATCAATAGAAAGTCTTGTCGAAAACCAACATTGAGCTCAATGTTGGCACTGAGTTCCCTAACCAACTCCAACTAGCCTATGGGAACTTTGGAATAGGCTAATTGACAACCCCACCGCTCAAGTGCGAGAAGGGGACATTACAGGACACTTAAATCTTTCATACATGTATATTCTTGTAAATTTGCTTATATATATCTGCTGTCTAAGGAAAGATATCACCTCATACTTGCTGATCCATTCTGCTTATTAAATCTTCTTTTACCTCGAATGATATTCTATTAAGTTGCTTCTTCATTTAAATTAATCACTTCACATTATATATTCTATCATTGCTTTTATGGTAGGAATTACTACTCATTAATAATCACTGTATATACTAATTGCTGCTTCCTTGTAATGATATATTCTTCGCTACTTTATTAATCCTTCATATCACTCTTGTTTGAGTGATTTATACATATATTTTCCTTTTACTTGGGCGCCAAGGTATGGTTGGCCAACAAACAATATATAATATATTTCTCTTTCATATTCAGCGATCTTGAGTATATAATAAATCTCTCATTTATGAAATAGACCCAATGTTGCCAAATGGGAAATTTAGTGGCCTCTGGCCTTAAGATGTTCTATAGTGATTTAACCTTTGACATCAATGACAACATGTTTAACCAACAATTTCGTCCATACGCCTTACATCAATGACAACATTTCTAACAAACTTGCATTCATAGTCACTGGGCAAGGACATCCCCTTTGTTAGGAGATTGGGTCTCTAGAGGTCAACATGATTGCCCTTAGTATCCCATATGTTAGGATGTGTTTTGAATGTAACATGGAGGTTCAAAGCCCAAATATTGATATTTTTTTTTTTGATGTTGGGCTACTAGACTTTGGATTATACTTAGAATGGAGATTTTAAGCAATAACATGCGAAGAGTACTTATGATTCTTCACACTTGTATTTTTCCCAACAAGAGAAAGGAGAGAGATTGATAGCAAGGCTCTTTCAAAGCAATACAAGGGAAAGACTTAGGATTAGAAGTTAACAGTTGTTTTCTTGATCATGTAGATTGGCTTTACATTGATTTTTGCATTTCATCTTGTGAAACATTCTTCAGCATGGCATAGCACCCCACTTCTTTCTTCGTTGGTCATTTTCTTGAGCTTGGTCTAAAGGCTAGGTGTCAAATTGTTTATCATCTAGTTCTTCATCCTCCCAAACATCATATAAACTACTGTAATGTCATTTTGGTATATTGTGTTGGCTTTGTTTCTAGTGCTATCATTAGAATTCCATCCTTTAGATGTTCTTGGATATGCACATTGTTTCGATCCTTCTTCAAATTTTCACACCAAATTTATCAACAATTGTTTTCCATGCAAAACCCACTTTTAGATTTACCATCATCCAAGAGGAGAGACATCTTCTCATCTACAACCCTATCTCTACTAGTCACAATCTTATTTTTGTAGACACCAAGTAATTTTTATGCCTTTGATTGCTCATTGTAGCCAACAAACATATACCTTTTATTCTTTGTATCTAATTTATTTTTACTCGAGAAGGAATTAGTGCAAAGGAAACACAACCAAAAATATACAAGGCACTTATCAACGCTCTCCTTACTAACCGTGCTTCTTCGAGAGTGATTTTCTACAATGGCTTACAAAAGCTTTGGTTAAGGATGTACAAAATTGTATTCATAGATTTCGCCTAGTACTAATATGCCACAGTCTAGTTGTGCACAATGTAGCTTACCATCTCCATAATTGTCTTATTCTTTTGTTACATAACTCCATTTTGTTGTGGAGTGCGTAGAGTAGTATCTTATTTGTGTATACTTGCTTCTTGTAAAGTTATTTTAATTGATTGGAGGGAAACTCCCCTCCATTATCTAACCTCATTGACTCAATTGGTTTATTTGCTTTCTTTCCAACTAGGGCTTTGAATGCTTAGAAATGAAATAAAACATTTAGAATTTTGTTTCAAGCATACCCATATCTTCTTGAGAAAATCATCAACAATTACGAAGAAAAGCTTGGCTTTGGACAAGTGGGCAACTTAATTAAGCCTCTCCAATCAGCATGAACTAGTTCCAAGACTTCTTTGGCCTTTCATGTTTTTTCTATACCAAATGTGGGCTGTCTCTATTTTCCCATTTGGCATCTTGTACACACATCCAAATATTCCTAAATGGTGTAAGCCCGTCAACGATATTAGTCTTTCTTTTTTCGTTGTTGATTAGTTAAACAAGGGGTAGGGCCTTCACCCTTTATATATATATGCAATCTAAATGTACATGTAAGTTCAACCTTTGTGAACAGGGTAGCTCTCAGTGCCAGACCATCTAAGGTATACTTACGAAATGACCAAAATTGCTTACTATATTAACAATCTAGCTATAGAGACTATATCTATATGACCAATACGATATATCTATTTTATACTGTTGAAACCACATAGTTATGCCGTGTCCCCTTTTTTGTCGCCTAGCTTGATGAAATTTGAACCATCACTGCCATCAAAGCCATTAACCAATCTGACATGTCGGAGAAGGAATCTAATGGCCTTTCTAGCCTTGGTGATGTTGAATTTCTCTTATTCTACCATTCTTTTGAAAGATACAAGCAACTCCATGGAATTCATCTCCAAACTATATAAACTAAACTTGCTAGTGAGAATCTCCTACATTGATGTATACCCTTGCAACTTCACTTCACCAACTCCAAGATATCTTAGACCATACTCCATTGTAATGTCCCCTTTTCTAGCTCGCATTGTATGATGTTGTCGTTAGCCTATTTCTCCTTGGTTCTGTAGGCTAACCAGGGCTTTTAAGGAATCTTGAGGATTTTTGGCCTAGGCAATTTTCGTTGCAGGTCAATCTGGGGCGTCTGGAGGCAGTTTTGGCATACTTACTATTTTTAGTAAGTCATTAATGCTATTAATAGTAATTCATTAGGCCGGCCGTGGTCTCCAGTGATAGTGTCTTTTCAATGGAAAATTGGTTATTATCGTTAGATGATTTCAGTTCCATTGGTTTAATTCATCTCTGCATTAATAAAGTTTCAATTACAAAGTTAAATTCAATTATTTAACTTTATTAATGTGAGTCTAAAGTTAAGTGGGAAAATGAATAGTAAAAGGGGCCCTTATTTTAAAATACATGAGACATCAAAAAGGCAAAAAGGAAGTTTATGTTTTATCCCACATTGGTTAAAAGTGTGAATGAGCTCTTATGAGAAGCTTATAAAAAGTGTTGCAAGGGCTTGCTTTCAGGCATGCTTGGTTATTGTTTTCTCTTGGAGAATTCTAGGAAGCTTTGGCTTTCAGCAGGTTTGACGACGGAAACCCTCGAGCTTGGAGACAGTGGACGAAAACCCATTGTCTGTTGGAGATATTACTCAGGTGTCTCACTCTGTGCTTCAAATTCATTCTTCTGGTTATCCAATCCGACTGTAAGTTCTATGGCTACAATTGGATATTTCTGTTGTTGCTCTACTTAAGATTTTAAGGCAATATTCATATTTAATTTCAGATCTCTATTTCAGTCTAATACTATATGATTTTCAATATAATCTGTTGGATAAATAGAAATCGGTTTGCATGCAAATTGTTTATTAAATTTTTTTTGGAACATTTGGAAAAATTAGGGCAAATATCCATAGTGGATGTTTGCATTGTGCCCTTCAAATATTTGAGCACATGTTTTGTTGCAACCCAATGCTCTTGCCTAGGCTCCACCATGAACTGACTCAAGGTGCTCATTGCAAAAATTCCACCATGAACTGACTCGAGGTGTTCATTGCAAAACATAGATCTGGTTTGTTGTTGACCACATGCATCAAGGAACCTATTAGTTGCTTGTACAATGTGGGATCAATCACCTTTGACTACGAAGATGTTACCCACTTAGATTTTTGATCATAGGTGTGGCCATAGGTCTGCAATCGTGCATCTGAGATCGCTTTAGGATCTCAATTGCATACTTACTCTATTGAGGGAAAATCTCTCTTGGTCTTTGCCAAACCTCTAACCCCAAAAAATAATGCATCAGGCTGATGTCCATCTCAAACTCAGCAAATAAATCTGCTTTGCACCTTGGAATGAGCTGCTCTGCACCTATAATGAACAAATCTATGTACAATATCAAAATAAGCAAATTAGTCCAACAACTATGTAATAAAGATTAGAATGTGCTTCACTTTTGTTAAAGTCCACATTTAGCAAATTTTCATCTATCCTTGAATATTATGCCCTGGGTGCTTGTTTGAGTCCATGCAAGGCTTTGCTAAGCCTACAAACATGTGATTCCTTCTCATTCACTTCTAAGCCATAAGGCTGCTCTATATACACTTCTACAATGAGACCATTAAGAAAAGCTATCTTAATGTCCATCTGATATATTTTCTAGTCGATGACTAAAAACGTAGTTGTTCTAATGGAAGTGTATCTAGCAAGTGGAGCAAGTCTCCTCATAGTCCACTCCCTCCGTTTGGGAGAACCCTCTTGCCACAAACCTTGCTTTGTACTTTTCAAAGCTGTCATTTGCAACTTGCTTGATTTTATAGAGCCACTTGAAACTCACAATTGGCTTCCCTTCTAGTCTTGGCACAATGTTCAACACATTTTTTGTTATGATAGAGGTGTACTCCACCATGGCATCTTGTCAAACGTATTGTTCTACAACTTCATGGAATATGGAAGGTTCTAACTCGTTGATGTTACTCACCAATGTTGCTAGTATTGGTTCACCCTATAACTTTTAAAGATTGCCTTCTCTAACCTTTATAACCTGTGCTACATCTGGGCTAGATTCCTTCAATCAGATAAGAACTTGTTGATCCTTGAATTCAATTGCATAGCCCTTATTTTCCATCATTGAAATCGAAAGAAAATTCTTCTTGAGACTAGGAACAACAAAACACCATCAAAATCTATGAAAATTCTTGATTGCGTTTGAAAGGAAATTGTACCAACTCTTACTATTGGATACTTGGCATCATCAACAAACTCAACCTGAACTCCGAAATTATGTTCTCTAAAATTGGTAAAATACTCTCGGGTTGATGTCATATGCCTAGTGGCCCCACTATCCACATACCAAACATTCCTTAGAATCGAGCTAGTAGAAACACAAAAAACCATTGAGAACTCCTTCCCAAACTTGACAACAAACTTGTTCAATTGAGTTTCTGTAGAGGCTGCTACCTCCTACTGTTGCTTTACTTGGTTCTTCTTGTTTGAACATTGTGATGCATAATGACCAAATACATGATAACTAAAACAATTGATTTTACTCTAATCCTTTTTCCCTAGCTTTGAGGATGGATCCTCACCCCTTCCTTATCCTTAATGTTTGACTTCGTTTCTAATTCAAAACCCCAGTTTACCAATTGTCAACCCCAAATCATCTTCAAACCCATGTTGTTTTTGCAAACCTAGTTAAATTGTGTCAAAAAGACACCTGAAATAAAATCCTAGACATCACTTTTCCTAAACCCTAGTTTGTACTCTTAGCTATTGCTACAAACCCTAGCAATCACCTTCAAACCCTTGCTGGTTATAAAAAAACTTGTTGGTTTGCTGTGTGCCCTAGCCATTGGTTCCAAAACCATAGATTATTTCAGCCCTAGCTTGTTAAAGGAAAACTTGTTGGTTTGTTGTGTGCCCTAGCCATTTGTTCCAAAACACTAGATTAGTTTGGCCCTAGTTGGTTCCTTCAAAATCCTATTCATAGGTTTAAATTATAGAAATAAATAACCTTTGCTAGTTGCTGATTTGTGCTCTAACCACAACTTTCACCTTTGAAAAACACCTAAAAAATCTTGTATCAACACATAAATTTGCCATTGATTTAGAATAAATCTTGATGCTGAGCTGCGATTTAATCAGGAAACTTCTAGCCATTGTAAAAATATTGGATAAACTACTGAAATCCATCACCATTTCATGATTAAAGATGACACGATTTAATAAGAGAATAAAACCCCTTGATATTTGTTTTAAATTTTTAATTTAGGTGCAATTTTTACATGTTTAGAAACCCCCAATTTCAATGAAAAAATAGATTGCAATTTTAACCAAAAACATTGTGCGATTTTCACATACAATGTGCTACAATTTCACAACCAATAAGCTCATGATTTCTCCTTTTTCTAGGTGTCGTGATTTTTTATACAAAAAAATCTTGCATGATTTTTAAAAATTCTTGAAATTCCTTCTTTCAGCTGTGCAATTTTCTTCAACCTTTTTGGCTCTCATACTATGAAGAATTTTCAAAATACTTTGTGATTATGCCCTAATGGTAAATAACATTGTACAAGTAACACAACAATGAAAACTTCAAAATGCAGAAACATACATAGATAATTACTCCTTGAGATCTGTTTTTCATTCCTTCAGAAAACTTGCAAGGATCCCTCCACAACTAATACAACTCAGTTGCATAGAAATCAATAACATGAACTATGTTGTTACATTTAGTTTTTCAGCCCTCTAAAAAACTCAGTATTTCATTCCTTCGAAAGTTAATTTGTATGTTTTTTACTTATATCTTGCTCCTATCTTTATACTAATTCAGCTAAAAATCTAATCTTCCAAAATTTAACTTTAATTACGAAAGCATCGTTATGACTTATAAGGATGAGTAGGAAGATAAGTTTAAATCACTAATGAATAATCACACTTTAGACTTATTTAGCTAAATAAAAGACTTTCACTTTAGTCATTTAAAGTAAAATGCAAAATAGACTAACTTGAACCACTTGAACGTTTCTCTGCACGTTCACATTGAACCCATTTGGAAGTTCCTATCTGAGCTAAAAACTCAACACACTTTTCATCACCTTCATTGGATTTACAGACCTCATTTGACACAAACTTCAAAATCTAATGTACAATTGAATATATTAAAATTAAGAACACTATGAAACAAAATTGGCAAGAGCTATACTCAATGGGACAAATCATATTCATAGCAAAAGGGGCAATGCTCATCCATTTAGATGATTGACATTTGTCTCTTTTGTATTACATCCCAAGTGTGTTAGTTACACCCCTTGTTGCAATAATTGCCTTCAAAAACATAGCTACACTTCTAAATAATATGTGCAACATAACCGCTTCTTCTTGATTGGTAATAAGGAAAAGGTGGTGAACATTGCAAGTCCATATCATCACGAATGTTCTTAACAATATTGTAGATGGCATCCACTTGTAGATGAACCTCATCTATAATGACTTGCTAGGCTTGCATTTGTGTTTCTATAGATCTGATTTCCTCATGTCCCGCTCGTAGAGATATCATGCACCTCCTAGTTGTCCACAAGTTGTTACTCCTTCCTTGCATTGTTTCTTTTATGTCCCTTGCCATACTCCTCATTTGTGCAGATTAGCACATATTCTCCTCCATCGAGTCTTTGATGGCAGCCATCTTTAGCTGCAATTGCCTCAATATAGGCTCAAGCTATCTTGGTGGAGTTGGAGGAAATGATGGCGTTCATGAAAGAGAATTGTTTGATATGTTTTATCCACTTGAATTTATCTTCATTCAAGCAATTCCTCTTGAGAAAACCGAGATGAATTTCTCAAAGGGATCCTTACATTATGTAATGTTCCTTTTTTGGTCCATTACAACATTCTTGGAAATTCCAACTTTCTTAGAGATTGCTAGTTTGATCAAAAAGGTATTTTGATAGTGGCAAAGAGTTCCTAGAGCCAAGATGAGTACAATGGTACTTTCTGTGTGTGGATCCGACATTCGAGGAGCACTCAACAATTTTTGGAGAAGTTCATCATCATGGGAGGACGCCAACCCTCATATAGACTGATTTCCTATGCACTTGAGTTATTAGTGGAGTGGTCAGAATTCTTGTTTGGGATTTTTAATATTTTTCGTAGCTTTGGTGGTTGTGTGGAAAACTAATTAAATTATTAAATGGTTGAATATTTAAGTTGACGAAAAATGGAAAATTAAAGGACAACTTATATATAATTATTTAAAAAGGTAATTAATTAAGTTGGAAGGAAAAGGTGGATATTTAATCAAAATTATTTTAATTACTTTAGGGTTGGATGGAAAAAGAATAAAAAAACAGATCTATGTTCCACCAAGTTTCTGGTACGGGGGGCGGCAGGACGGTGGAACGCATTTCAGGGATGGGATTTTCTTAGGGGATTTTTAGGGATGGCAAAGGGGACGGCTATATATATATCTATAGATAAATTTTAAAAATATAGGGAAATTTCAATTTGAGATATTCATATGAGTAATGATAATCATAACAATGAACATTGATAAAGTTGCAAATGTAATCACTAATCATATTGACATATACATTATAGAGTCAAATAGTCAATCTTCTGGAGCCCTATACCAGCCAGCTGCCTTGTCATACTAGGTGATCTACATGGTGGAAGGATTATTGCTGTTGTTATAACTTTGTTTCAGTCATATCCAGCAGCCATTCTTGCTGTTCACAAGGTTTCTTGGGTGTGTGATAGCTATATCATCAGCCTTTTCAGTCATTGATCTAGTATGAATGAAATTTCTAATTGTTGTAAGTCTGAAATTGCGTTTCCAAATTGTATCAGTCAATGTAATTGTTCTAGTTATCACAAAATCAAGTAAAATCAGCCTTTACAGGGTTACAAGTTGAGATTTTAGTGTATTTGACACCTTAGGATTTCATAATTGTTGATTACTTACATATCAGAGTCCACTATATTCATTTCCAGCCATATCAATATTTATACTTGATGTATGTGAGCATAAACTATTCAAATCTGAATGCAATCACTTTAGGGTTTCATATTGGCTGTTCATTGCATATCAATTATAAATCAGCAGGTATATTTGTAGTAATTTGAAATCTATAAGTGGGACCTTGTTGTGTTTGATACATTTGAAGTTTCATAATAGATCTGCAAATAAATGAAATACAATTTCCATACTGATGTATAATCCTTCAAGGGTGTTTGGGTGAAGTTTGAATGTACTTGGAGTTCATATTCACAACCTATGTTTAGTATTGGCAAGTTGGGAATGAGTTGGTTGTGATTTCTTAGTGATTATCTTGCTTTCCAAACCTATACAGTGCATTTCCAAAGCTTTATCAGACCTATACCAGCATACTATTCATCATTTTAATTTTAGAGTGTTTTTTCTTTATGCAAAAAGTGGCTAGAGAAAAGGGGATGGTTGGTCGTCCCCAGGATGGTTGAGGGACGCTTGGGTGTCCCCTGACTGTCCTGGGGACAACTGGTCATCCTCTTCCCGTCCCCAAGATGTCCCCCTCAATCCAAAACGTGTAAACATACCCAAGGAGTCCCCCGTCCCTGGAACGTCCCTGGGACAGGTACATGGGCTAGAACCCTAGGGGTGCGTCCTCGTGTACCACTAAAAAAAAATTATTGGAAAAAGGAACTCATTCTATTCTTCATGAATTTTCAGAAACCCTCATTTTGGAGAGCTTTGAGCTTTGGTTCAGCTTTTACACCAAGGATGGAAACTCTCACGGTTTATCTAGGAATCAAAATCAGAAGAAAAAAACCTTTTGGTTCTCATCATCAGCTTCATACAAAGGTCAAAATTTTTCTTATAGGGAATTATAAGTGATTACAAGTGGTAGTAGATTTGAAAATACAAAAAAAATATTTTATAATTTATTTTATAAGGCATTGTTATTTCAGAATAAACCAGAAATCATATTTTATTTGCTGGTCACAAGAAAAAACAAACCTGTTGTGACCTTTTTCACACCTCGCCCCATTCAAAATGGGGACCCCTAATTTTTGCTCCATTTTGGTCTTTTGTCTTTGGTTCTTCTCCCTCTCTCTCTCTCTCTGTCTCTTTTCTCTAGTCTGCCTTTCCGGGGACGTTCCCGTCTACAAGCTTCAGCGTGAATTTGGCTAAGTCTGAAGATTAGGGTTTGGGTCTTCCTGGTCAGTTTGAGGTCGAATAAAGTCAATAAATTGAAAATTGAGCTTAACATTGTTGTCAGCATGTTTCCAGTAGGCTTTTATCAAGTTTTCGTCAAATTCTGAGGTACTTACTATTTTTAGTAAGTCTGCAATTACAGGCAATCTGTCAGCTATTTTGAAGTTCCGACGATCACACTGCATTCAGAGCACGTCAGGCTACTCGCGTGCAAAATTTGAGCAAAAACGGACAACTTACTATTTTTAGTAGTCTAGCTTCCGGAGCAAATTTCAGGGTGCAGATGCAGAGTTTTTCTTTGCATGTCTGCATATTCCTTCTGGGTTTTTCGAGACCTTCGCAACGGTATAACATGTAAGACGAGACGACAACTTTCAGAATTCAGCCTTCCGAGGCTATTTTTAGGGTTTGCATGTCAGGGTTTCTTTTGCATGCGGGTGATTCCTGATGGGTTTTTCGAGAGCTTCGCGATGGTGTAACATGCAAACGAAGATACTCACTCAGTAAGGAACTTACTATTTTTAGCAGGTATGTCCCGGCAGCCGCCTCCCAGCAGTTCACAATCACGAGCTGATCGCAGTGCCACAAAAACGAGAGCAAACAGAGTTCATTTAATATGCATGCAGAGCGAATTAGGGTTTCCAACTTCGGAGCCTAAAAATAGGCGTAAAAAGTCAAAATTTTCGAAAACCGATGTAAACCATCGCTGATCGCATCCATCGGCTATCTGCTGGTAAAATTTCAAGTCAAACGGAGCACTTACTATTTATAGTAAGTCAATTTGGAAACTGGCTAAAAATAGCAAGTCAGGTGCATGCATCAGTGTCGACAGTAAGGTCACGTGGTGAGGAGCGCCTCATTCAAATTTCAACTCGATCGGAGCAGTAGAGCTAACAGAAACAAGCGTTTACTATTTATAGTAAACCACCACCAGAAACAGGCTAAAAATAGCGGGGTGACTAAAAATGGCAGTGTCGACAGGTCAACGAGGTGATAAGCAGGCGATGCGCGAAATTTCAAGCCGTTCCGAGCTTCAGAGGTGCAAAATTCAGAGGACTTACTATAAATAGCAGGTCACGTAAGCTGGCGAAAGATGATGAAAATTTGTCTAAGTCGGGAACTTTGTCCAGCAGGCCTGCCAAAATGCGCCCAAGGAAAGCTCAGAAGGTTGAAAATTTTCTAAGGCATGAGAGAAATCTGCCTCACCCTCCTAAATGCGCCCAAAACACAAGGAAGTCAGTGAAGTTCATCCTGCAGGCCTAGGAAAATGTGCCCACCTTGAGGATTGATTTTGAAAAAAGTTTCTAAGGCAAGAACTCGTCCTCCACCACCCCCAAAATGCGCCCATCCTTCTCATGTAGCAAAATGCGCCCAAGTTGCAGTTGAGTCAAAGCAAAGTCAAACATGTCTATCCTCCTCAAAGGGCAAAATGCGCCCAAGTGCATGCATGCCAGGACAAAAAAATAGAAGGTGAAGAGTCACCCAAGGACGTTGGAGAAAGTTTCATCCACTAGACACATCAAAATGCGCCCAAGGTGAAAGAAAAGTCAACAAGTCAACAATTTCGTCCTTCACATGCATGGAAATGCGCCCAAAGCAAGGAGAAGGTCAACAAGGTCAAAGTTTTTATCCTCCTCAAGGGCTAAAATGCGCCCAAACAAGTGCATGTCAAGACAAAAGAGGTGAAGTTGAAGAGTCATCCTCTTCCCTAGCTCAAATGCGCCCAAGTTGGGATAGTAAAAGTAAATGGAGGTGATAAATAAGGTGAAAGGTGATTAAAGGCGTGGTGAAAGCTTGGTAAATGCTAGGCGTCATTCCCTCTTCAAGTGCTAAATGCGCCCAAGGTGGTGGATGTTGGAGAATTTCCCTAAGGCGTGTGAAGTGTGAAAACAAGATATTAGGTGTGGTGGAGATTGCTTCAAGTGGGATATGCGTCAAGTATAAGATGATATGCTAGGCGTTGAAAATGCCAAGGTGGTGGGTGAAAATGATACGTTGGGCGCTGGAGTTTTAATTTGATATTCCCCTTCAAGTGTGGTGTGCGCCTAGACTTGAGAAAGGATATTGCTAAGTGATGAAAAATAATACATGCCTAGGCGTTGGAAATTGCCAAGTAAAAAAATAAAATATGTTAAGTGTGGTGTGCTCCAAGTGAATTGTTTGAAATAAATTTCCTCGCCACAGGAAGAAAGATTTTCCAAGTCAAATAAAATTTTCTAAGGGAAAACTTTTTTTTCAAAAAAATTTTCTAAGGCGCAAATATTTTCTCCCTTAGAAAAATGCTTTAACCGGAAAGCGTGCGGAATTCTTCGAAGTACGCCGTATTTGAATTGCCTGAGATGAAGCCTGGGTGAATGCCAACAAGACGGCTGGATAAAAATTCTCGTCAAAAAGCAACATGAAATCTTCAATGTGATGCAAAGAACTAATTTAAACTTCACAGGAAATAATTTTCTTGCTAGTCTGCACCAACAAAACTAAATCGAACCCGCTCGCTGGTACCCACGGATTCTGCTGCCTCAGGAAAATTCTCTGCATCGGGAAGACATAACCCATGAGGGAGTTGATTTAAAGTCTTCCATGCTTCGCTTCAGCTTCAGTAGCGATTCTTTGATAGACACCGGATTTCACGGAAGTTTTCCCATAAACTTGAAAATTTCTGTATGCGGGCGTGAAGAAACGAGCCGGGCAAGTGAAACCCGTGATGAGGGGATCAGCTGAAACCGCTTCTAGGGTGAATTTGCTTTAAATCCTTCGCGGAAACAGCTTCTCGGAGTTTCGCAGGATGAATGAAATCGCCGCTTTATTCCGTGAGGGTGAAATGAATTCTCAAAGATGAAGTTTTCCTAAGGCATGAACTTGAACACCTAAATTGGCTAATCGGAGGCGTATGAGTGTGGAAAAATCGTAAGTTAAGGCTATATTATGGCGTTCTATCACTCCCTCCTGCTTGTTTTGCGTGAGAAATGCCAGCCGGAGCACCTATGTCCGGAAGTGGAAGCACGATGATATCACAACCTTCGGAGGAAGATAAAGTTACAAGTTTCAATCTCGAAGGAAGAAAAAGTTGCAGGAAATTGGCTAAGTGTTAGCTCAAGTGACAAAGAAGTTGAAGAACAAAATTCAAGAAGAAGATCAAGAACAGTGTGAACGCGTCTACAAATGGAATCTTCTAGAAGGATGATGGTGGACATTATGGCGCATTTATTACCCCACTCTCCTTTGTGGCGGTTTTTAGGGCAAATCTTGTTTAGGGCTGAGGTGGCACGATTTTAGCCACTCTATTGATTGTAACCCTAGCCGTCTTTTTTGGACTGGGCTAGCTATATAAAGGGGGAGTCCCCCTCATTTGTAATCATTAGATTAGAAGCAGAGCTTAGAGGAGTAGAGAGAAGTTCATAGAATAGAAAGTAAAGTAGTGTAGATTGAAAAGGAAGGAAAGTCTTCCCTTTGGATACTTTGTAAGAAGTTGTCATGTATGCATTCATAATAAAAGAATTTTTCATTGATGGTGAATCCTTCTTTGTTGTGAATAGTTGTTGAGGCTTCTTCGTCCTTCCAATTCACGTAGCATCTTTCAAGTAGCTTAAAGTAAAATAGCTTTCATTATCATGCAAGTAGATGTTAGTTGTGGACTTGTGGTGTTAATTGAGACAACTTCATTTCATCCATACCACTAGCGGCTTGCTGATGGCAGGTCTGCCTTGTGTGGTCAACTGGAAAACTTTACAAACTTAACTTCGATTGTGATTCATGTGTTTGTATGCGTCGTTCTGATGGTGCTTACATGTTGAGTTATAATTTGAAAACCTCTTGCCATTCCCTTGAAGATTGCACCGACTTTGTGTAAGTTGTCCAACGTGAGGCGGAGCAGAGTCTGGTCGAAGTTTGTCAAGATTGATCCCACGTCCCGTCCTTAGATAGAAGATTAACTTCTTATGCCCTACACCCCTTTTTTATTCAGTTCATTTCCGGTTAGAATTAGGAAACCCGTGCTCACTTGCGAAATCATTTGAATTGCACGAAAGCCCTTAGTCTACTGTTTGTTGTTAACCGTCGAACAATTGTGTAAGTCCCCTTGAAATACCAGCAATATCACATCGAGCCAAACTGAGCCTATTCGCACTTAAGGAACCTTGGAGTTGAAAGCATGATCTTACTCGCAATCTTAGCATGCTGAATACTTTGTTCAAGAGAGGATAGAGCGTCCGTTGGGAGACTTTATTCTGTGTTGGTGCGGTCTCAAAAACCACGTCAACAAAACCCAATTGTAGCAATTTTGGCTATAAAAGAGGGTCGTACCATTTGTATGGGGTGTGGGAATTATTTAAAAAGGTGTTTATGTGTGGGAGAATAGATTAGAGGGCCCGATCCAACCAGTCAATCACTTGATAATAATTAAAAATCAAAAGAAACATGCATCACACCCTTTAGTCGTATTGTATGGGATTACTAAGGTGATCGCATATCCTTAAAGGGTGACATGGAGGGAAGAATTAATAGTGCAATGAAAAAGGGAAGTCCTTGAATATTATTTACCAATCGCCAAAGTATGATAAAGGGGGATGTATGGGTTATTGAATGGAGAACGCTGCATTAAACAAGTCCTTCGAGCCTTTTCCCCAACTACACCATCATTTGGTGCTACTAAAATCAAAAGGAATTGGGAGTTGCTTGACAATGTTGAAATTATTGGTGCTCTTATTTGTATTGATGATGAACCAA
>VDFB02382024.1:0-19891 GCA_007258455.2 Sequoia sempervirens
CAATTTTCTACAAATTATATTCTTACACATTTTTGAAATAATATCGATAACTTATTCAAATTTTTATATCAAGTTGCCTAACACTGATTTTTCTGAATTTTTTGCCACTTAAGGGCCTATTTTTTCCATGATGTTCCTGCACATACCCTATTGTGTCACCACCTTGCCACTGCCATCAAAATAAGGTAAGGTAATCTTATTGGAGGCATTCTTAAAGTCTCTATTTTGGTTCTGAGACCTATTTCCCTATTGAGCCTTGTAGTAATCCATGCTTGCTTGAACAAAATGATCAAAGTGAATGAGCTCACATGCCTCAAGTGTTAACTATTGCCACTCATCATGGTCTGCCATATAAGCATTAGTAAAAGTGGGTTCCTCAGCCTCTTCAATATTCTCCTCTACTTACTCTTCCCTTAGAATGTTCGGTCGAGTCGGTCTGTCAGCAGTGCGAGAAGCTGTTCTCTATATTGTCTGTGACCCTGCTATACTTCTATCATCATCTTGGTCCTGGGGTTTCCTTCTTGGTGCATTTAATTGCTGAAGATTAGCTGTGAGCTATTGCAATACAATTGTTACCTGTTGTTGGCCAAACCATAAATCCTTCAATGTCTCTCTCACTTTCCTGTCACTGTCCCTATCCTCATCTCTTCTTTCATTTTGGTGTGAACCCTCTTCTAACCTGACACCCATATCTAACAATAGTTCCTCTATTTCCCCTTTACTACAAGTGAAATATCTATGGTGACTTCTCATATGCTTTCAACCCTCCATGATGGTAGGAAATTGGCTCTGATACCAATGTAATAACACTTTGTGCCCTTATTTTTTATGCTGATTTTTTTTGTTTTGTGTATTTGATGTTTAATGAGGGTTTTTCTACTTTTTTTGTTTTTCTTGAAATATTTGCAAGGAAATAAAATGCAAAAACATAAAAGAATACAAGAACTACAACAATAACTCCTCCACTATATGTTTATTTGATCATTATTGAATAGAACAAATTATTACAATCATACCCAAATTAATTTGCAAACATGCAGTTGTTGTTCACAACTTTCACCCAAAAAAGAAAACTCATAATAGGTCCAAATCTACTTCAATATGCTACCTTTTCGATCACGAGTGTTATGGTTGGTTTCCTAAGGTCTAGGCACTTTTGAGTGATTTTTTATTAATTTTTAGAGCCCTTCAAGACAAAATCCCCCCTCTTTAAGAGGGCCAACCCCTGCTGCAAATGAAGGTTGTAAATACTCAGCTATACCTCTTCTTGAAATTTGATTTTTTTAATTTTGTCAAAGGAAATCTGCAATCATATACCCTTGGACTTGAGAAACTTTGAACCATAAAATCAAACCCTTGGTGCATGTTACTATAGCATGACATTGTAGCATGGTACTATAACATGACACTATAGCGTGGGTACTATAGCTCTACTATTCATGACATTATAGTAGCAAACATCAATTTGATTTTCAAATGATTAAATCTTAATCTTCCACAATCTTCAGACCTGCAAACATATTTAACCTTGAAACCCTTGAATAATCTTTGTATTTATTCACCAATATGCTCAAATAGAACACCTGAATGATTCCCTCTAGAATACCAAATTCAACAGGTATTTCACTGCTTCAAATGGTTGTAAACGTTGAAGAAGAAATGTTCTCCAATGGCACAAGAATTGAAAACCCTTGGATTTCTCTTCTTAGAAAAACTTCATCAATAATAATTGCTCAATCGAATACCCCCAAAATAACTCCCAAATAAAATATATAGGCCTTAACGAGAAATTTTAATTTCTTCAAAAAGGAAATTTTAATAATATTAAAATATCATTTATTTGCATGATCTTTTAATATTTCCTTTGACTTAGGAGTTGGCACACAAAATTAATTCATTTATTTGGTCCCCTTTTAATGTTTAGTTTTGACCCTCAAGTTATAACATTAAAATATAACCTTTTTAATTAATTAATGTTATTTGAGCCAAATAACACTAATAATGTATTAAAATTCATTAATTCTCAACAAACCATCCAAAATAGGGACTCATTTGATAATTCTCCATTCAATCATATGCCTTACTAAAAATAGTAAGGATCCCATTATGTCCTTGTCCGACTTACAATAAATAGAAAATTGAGCCAACTGAGTCCTGAAAGCCTTGAATGAAAGCCAAAGTTGATTCACACTGAACACTGGAGTGATAACATCCTCAAAAGACCCCTAATCCTCTTCATTAGCCTATGAGGGTCATGATAATAGGCTAATCTACTGAATATAGATGTCTCACTTTGGAGGGGACATTACATTCCTTAACATGGGTTTTGTGATATTGTTAAAATCCATTACATTTTCTAGAAATAGAATACCTCTGCAAGTTGAGTTATATTGAACACCACGAGCGTGGAAGAAGATGTATTTTGTTTGTATTATATATTGCCAACTGGTAATTCTCTGACTGGGAAGTGATAAGTTTTATCAAAAATTACTTAAGTTGTACTAGAATGAAAAACATAGGAGGGAAAGTCACTGAGGGCTTCATATTAACTTGTTCCAAAAGTGTTTGAGGATCAAGTTGATTGAATTTTCAATACCTTGGGGTTGAAGGTCAAGAATCAGAGTTTTCTACAATCACAAATTGAGAGTAACTTTGCATTTAAGTAATTGTTTATTGGATAAATAGTCATGGATGAGGAAGCTTAGCTTTTCATAAAACACATTGAAAAACACATTTGCACTGTTATTGTGTATAAGATCCTAATCATTAGCGCTCTAGTTCATGGACTCTTAAAATTTCTAGAACACCTAGAACAGTCACATTGAAATACTGAAATTAGCAATACATGTGCCATTTCCTATTTTGTTCATCCACATCATGTTTTATTGGGTGCTAATGTGGCATCACGTGATTTTTTAATTTTTAGATCTAAGGAATACATTTCATTTAATTATGGGTAGTCGTCATCAACGCTAACTTTAAAGTCACAACTATTGATCCAATATTGTTAAAAATATTGGACATTATACAAACACATGCTATCATAGTTATTGCAATGTGCAATGCATGAAGATCTAAGCGTCAGTGCATACATTAATGAAACAAATGATAGTGCTAATAGGAAAAATAATACATGACAAGAGGTATACAAAGTTTTGGTCAAAGGGTAGTGCATGAACAACTACAAAGGGATAGTTACAGAGTGACAGTCATGACAATTGTTTCCAAGGTTAAGGGGGCAATGAGGGAGTAGCCATTTCAAGGATGCAGTTTTGAGGACAGTTGCAACATCAATGTCTCCTACTTACTACAACAGAAAAAAAATTATAAAGAGAAAGGTCAATGTATGTTGGCAAGATGACACAATATCATTTAGAGTAGATTCAAAGGTCTTGTTTGTTGTTGTTAATATCAGAGAGCATGAGTTCTAGCCTGAGCAATATGTGCTAGAGAAGGGTCCTGCTAAGGATGGAGAAGATTGTTAAACTAAGTGTATATGAGTTGTGAAAGTGGTGGATTCAAAATAGCACACTTCCCTAGTAAGGTAGTAGAAACCTGTGACATGGCCAATATATAGATCAAAGTGCCAAGGGTTGACTAAAGTGCAAGATAGGACTGTTATCAGAGACCAAAAAATGACCAAAGGACATTTGTCATTTCATGACAAGTCATATCATGAAGTCTATGCATAAATATAGGGGACAGTAAGATAATAAGGGTAATGACTAAGATTAAAGGTTTTGCATGTTTTTATGTTCCAATCAAATATGACTCCATGTTACCCATGGAAGGAACTACAAATGGGCCACAAAAAGAATAATCTTCATCAATTTTAATACAAAAGTATACTATTTCTTCCTTCCATAAGGAAGGGGAAATCCTTGAATTGTGGCATTGTCCATAGAATTTGAAAAGCAACAATGTAATTCCCAATAGATAGAACTAGGAATGAAAGGTTTTGGTTTGAGTCCAAGCAATATGCAATTTTTTCAAGTTGAAGGAGGAATACTATGTTTGCAGATATATATGATCAAGATTAGTGAGAAAATGTCAAAACATGCAAAAAAGATGAGAGTCCTATCATGGTAGCATCACCTAGCAAACATAATAAAATTTCCATGTTCAGCCCTACATATTATGATAAAGAGTGCAATCATCACAACAAAGTTGTGCAAGCTACAAGTATCTCAAATGTGCTCTTAAACTAAAATCCAATGTAGTGATAGCCAATTTGTCTTCAAAGGTTTAGAGGGTGTCTTTGGTATTTTCATGTTTGAATTGTCTATCTGTGGTAGAGGTGGTTTGAAGATAGACCTGCGAGATGAATTCCAAGGGTGGTGATGGGAAGTGGTAGGTGAAAGAGTCACGACAGTGAATAAAGAATGTATCACTAACCCCTAAAAGTAGACCTTATGAAATATGGTTAGTATAAAACATTTATTGTCATTTTAAGGATCGCCATCATCCACAACTAAATTGCAAAAATTGTGACTACTTGATATTCCTTTTACTATCCATAACTAGGAAGATGAGGGAAATTGCAAACTTAGTAAATGAATCTAACTTTTTTACCCATTATGAAAAATAGACGAAAATTAGATTTCAATCCACAACCTTTAATGATGTAATCATTTTAATGAAGAATATATCATTATTTAGTTTGTGTAAGTTTACAGTCTAATGATTAAAATGAACTAGCAATCACACAGGAGGGAGGCACCAATAGAATGAAAGGACTGTGTATAATGTTTGTCCTAGTAGGGGTTACAAGTTTTGTCATGGTTTTTGTCCTTAAAGGTAAAACCATATGTGAATTCTAATGTGTATGGTGTTATAGCTTTCAAAAGGAAGTAACCCTGCTCACAATGAATGCTAGTAAGAACTATGCAAAGTTTAAAAGTTTGAAAAAGAAAAGAGCAGTCCTATGGTTATAAGGACATAGAAAATAAAGTGAGAGTCACAACAAAGAGATGGAGTAGTTTTGAGACCTAAAATGATGGTGATTCTTTTTATTTCATATAGCTGATGCGCATCTTGTAACTTACATTAAAAGCTAACATATTTGGTATACATGTAAAATCCACTTCACTAAAACAACCATTGTATTGGAGAAGTGGGCCACACCACAACCATAATGATGAGCCACCTAAAAAGACCCATTGACAAAGAGAAGTAAAGGATAATTATGATAAAAGAATAGAAAAGACAAAACCAATTCAGTTGTTTCTTGCAGGCTAAGTGGCTGACTCAACGACTGTTTCAACACACCTCCTTTCCTTTCCCCTATTCATGCCTCTCATTTTGTTACTACAATGAATTTCCTTGTTGCTACACTTGAGAAAAGAAATGCAATTTCATTTTTACTTTTTCCATGTTGTTGCACTTGACACACAAATTGGGAAAACATGCCTTCCTTCAAAAATTCACAAGTATGGTATTTGGGGAGGTCATGCAGGGTTTTGTAGGTCAAAGGTCAACAAAAAAAATTCCTTGAAAATTTTGTAAATGTTGGAATCACTATGAAATCATTTTAAAATCACATTTTCAGGTCCTAATTTTAAAATTTATGCAATGGAGAAACACAGACACATCATCAAAACTTGTCTAATTCCTACATGTTGATGAAAATGCAATATCTTCTATTGTGATTAGTATTAGAAAAAGAAAAAATAAAATTACCTGAGATGCTTGAAGATGAAGTAGGTGACAAGAGCAATGTTGACTCACTAATATAAATGATAAAATGGAAGGTCTAGTGTTTAACCCTAATATTATGGCTGAAAATTGCTATGGTGGTCCAACGATTCGTAGCTTAGGCTTGCACGGGAAAATGATTGTTTTGGTAGAAACATGGGATGTGGTATGGATTTCACTGTTAGCTTTGAATGATAACTATTCTAGATGAAATAAAATTTTGGTAGAAACATAGGATGTGGTATGGATTTCACTATGAGCTTTGAATGATAACTGTTCAAGATGAAATAAAATTGCGCTTTGTTCTAGTTTTCACTGAGCATGTGATGCCCTATGCTTTCCATCTACACCATTGTGATTATGGATCCATATAAATCACCCTTATAGGGTAAAACTCTCCTACCAATTAAATTTAAGATAATTCATTTCTAAAATATGTTTTCTTATATATTTTACATCTATACTTTACTAGTAGACAAATATTTGTTAGATTAAAAAAATAATGAATTTTGATTTGTTGACAAATTATTTTTTAATAACTAGTTAACGAACAACCTATAGTAGATACTAAAAATACAATATTAATATTATAATATCTAGAATACTAATATTCTAATATAGTTAGATATTTATAATATTTTATTTTATATAAATATATTTATTGATATTATATTATTATAATTATAAAAATATGCATATATTAATATAATACATTATAGATATATATGGACAAACTATAAATATATTATGTTATACTTATATTATATATAGAAAGATATATTATTATTATAATCCCTATATATATATATATATATATATATATATATATATATATATATATATATATATATATATATATATATATTCCAAAGCATGGTGAAAAATATAATACAAGTGAGGTAATCTGATAAAAAATAATTAAATTAATTTAACGTTACCTAGGTTGGAATTTAAAACACCATTTATTTCATTTATTTGATTTCCGTAGAAAACTGCATGCAGTAATAAATGGTTAAATGTCAGTTTAATAGTGCATGGGGTTAAAACCACCAAGATGACCTCATGCATATGCATAACTCATGGTAACTGTTGTTATTTTTAACCACACTAGAGAAAACTGGTGCAAGGGGTTATGACCATCAAGATGACCTCATGCATATGCATAACTGACTGTAACTGCTGTTATTTTTAACTACAATGATGACAACTGCTATTATTTTTAACTATACAAGAGAAAACTGAAGTATTTTTTAACTACAGTCCAACTGTTGTTTTCTTCTTAAATACAGTGAAAGACTAAAGAAAACTGAAGTTGAGTTTTATTGTTTTTCTATATGAAGATTGTATTAAACTTTTTAATAGAAATATAGTTAATAGATATACAATTTATATTTTTTATAAATTATTTTTTCTATATTAATTTATAATTTATATAAAAAAAATTAATATATAATTTTTATTTAAAAAAATAATTCATAAAAATATAAATTACTTATTTTAAAATTTTTATTATAATTTAAATTGAATCTATATTTAAATTTTAATTTTTAAAAAAAGTTATTAAGCTTATAAAAATATAATTTTGTTAATATTTATTTTTATAAATTATACCTTTACAAAAAATTCATATTTAATATTATATTTTACATTGAAAAATTAATATATATTTCACAATTATCTATATATTCTACAATTAATTTTATATTTTAAATTAAATTCTATTTTCTATATACCATAAATTAATCCAATATCATAAATCTTCAAATATTTATAAATCCATACTACATTTCATGATATAATATTTATAATTTCATACAAAGAAATAGATAGTTAAAATAAATTTCAAAATTAAAATAGAATAAATTAAATGCAAAGTTAAATATATTAAACTTTAAATATTAATGAAAATAATAAGTAAAAATAAATAATAATAAATATTTAAATAAAAAGTTGATTTTTTTAATTTATTACAAATGAAATATTAATTAAATATGCATCTTAAAAATATAATTAATATATTACAAAGAATATTAACATATTATTCTATATAAATTTTAATTATATTATATTGTATTAATTTTATATTGAACTCTATATATTATATTAAAAAAAGTCATTTTATATAATTTTAAAATAGATTCATATTATTATGTAAATAGTTTGATAATTTACAATTATATACTCAAATGATTATATTATTAATGATTTATTAAATTGAATTTATAATTTTAATTAAATATTTATTTATTACACTAAAATCTATACATTATTAAATAATATTATATTTAATTTTATTAAGTTTATAAAAATATAATTTTATTAATTTCTATTTTTAATTTTTTATTGTTACACATATCTTCATATTTAATATTTTCTTTTTACATTAAAAAAATTATATATTTCACAATTGCCCACACATTCTACAATATAATTTTAAATTATATGATATTTTATTTAAATTAATTCCTTTATTTTATATTGGAATTTTATAATTTTAACTCCTAACTATATATTTTATATTAAATATATTAATAAATTAACTTTTTATATTAAGTATAAGGGGGTCACAGAAATACAAAAAGCTCCAGAGAGCAGTTCAACTCAGAGAGGCCGAGCCTCAAATCGGAGTAGAAACCAACAAAATGATACAAATATACACAACCGTTACAAAATTACATAACCGTTACAAAAAGTGCATAACAGAGCACAAGTGACCAAGAGGCTAATGAAGGATGTCATCCAGCCTTTGTCAACCCAGGCAGTCCACCCTTTAGCACCTTCCATCCAGACTATGCATTTCATCTCCTGAATCTATGCAAGCATAAGAGTCAGGTCCTTGCTGGAGCTCCTGTTGTTCTTCACCTCTTGGGAGAGAATCTTACAAGTATTTTTGAACAGCTGCAGATTATTTAGCATGTCCCTCCAAGCGTAGCCTCCCTTCATCTCATAGATGAAGAAAGTGGCATACCCATCCTTCAGGAATCTTTTGAGTTTCTTCCTTTCTATTATCATGGTAGTTCGTACCTGCAAAAAGATTTTAAAGAAAGTGAGTTTTCGAAAAGACTCAGTAAGATCACGGGGGTTATTCTGATTTCTTTCTTCATTTCTGCACTTCCAGATTTGCCATAAAATGTTAGAGGAGAGAATCTTCCAAAAAAGATTAGAGTCATGCTTCAGACCATCAATATGACCAGTAACAATATCAAGAATAGTAAATAACATAGGATAGGTAATACCAAACATAAACCAAATTTCCTTCGCAAAGATACAGTCAAGCAGAGTGTGTCTAGCCATTTTGGGGAGCCTACAGAAATTACAGTAATCAGTCTCGGCATTATCCTTTCTGACAGGGAGTCTATCAAGAAGCAGGAGCCAGTTGAAACACTTAAGCTTCGGCTCGGTGGGACCTTTCCACAGAAGATCAAAGTACTTCTTCCAAGCGCGGGCATCCAGCGTGGAATACCAGACATAATTAACATGATCAATGATGGTTTTTGAATGACCAATAACATTGTATATGTTCTTGGCTTTGATCTTGGATAACATAGTACCATCAGTCCACTTACAGCCAAGGAACCTATGAGAATCCAAATGACTTGAGGAAGGGAGGTCCTTAGAGGCCTTGACAATCATATTATACATTTTCTTTTGGGAAATGGGGAGGTCAAATTTGATTCTGAGATCCTCCCAACTGATTAAGACATCATGCTCAAAGAGGTCGGCGAATTGGGAAATGCCTTTATTCGACTAGTGTCTAGCAGAGCAACCTTGGGAGAGGGCAAGGGGCTTGCCTGAGGAACATAAGTTCCACCAAATGGACCTTTCACCAAAGAGATGGAAGTCATCATGGAAAGACTTGTTAGAGACATACTTTTTAACTTGGTCCCAAGCTTTCCAAATGGATCTAAAGACCGCAGATCCTTGAACGAGAACAGGGAAGTTACCAATAACAAGGTCAATAAACGGAAGATTCTTCCAAGATTTCACATTTTTGGGGAAGCCTCTTTCAATGTTGCTCCTAACAAGAACCTTCCAAGGATCATTGCCATCAAGGGAATGAAAGATCCACTTGGCGGCAAGGGCAATCCCCTAGAGATTGAGATCCTTCAAACCAAGACCCCCAAGGAGCTTATTGACATGGCACCACTCCCACTTGACAACATTTTTTTTTTTTACCTTTACCATCAGACCAGAGAAAGCTCCTGACAGCCTTTTGAATTTCTAAGATTTGATAATTGCTGAACATCCAAGCTGAGGAATAATAGATGTTATAAGGGGAAAGAATTTTTTGACAGACCTGGATTCTGCCAGCCAAAGATAAGGTTCTATTGTGCCATTTACTCATCTTTTTGGTAATCTTATCTTTGACCCACAACCACATGTCTTTAAGGGAAGGGTCTAAAGAGAAGGGTATGCCTAGGTAGCGCACAATCTTGTGCGGACCACCCCACTGAAAATCATAGTCTTTAAACCAATCAGGGGGCTGCAGATCCCAACCAACACAGATAGATTTGGTATGGGATAACCTTGCCCCAGAGATATTACAAAAAAGCTTGAGCTTGGAGTTTAGGACCTCAAAGTTATCAGGTCTAGCATCAAAGAAGATAGTAGTATCATCAGCAAATTGGCAGTTTAAGAGCTCATCGTTGTTAGGGAGAGTTATACCCTTGACATCCAGGGAGAAAGAGTTATCCCTCAGGATGTAGAACAGGGCTTCAGAAGCTATAACGAAGAGGGCAGGGGCCAAGGGGTAGCCTTGCCTGATAGATCTACCAAGGGGGAAAGAAGCAGAAAGAGATCTGTTAACATCAATCTAAGCTGAGGCATCTTTGAGAAGAATATTAACAAAATTACAGAATTTCCTAGGAAAGCCGAAGGCCTCAAGCATCATAATGATGAAGTTCCATTCCACCCTGTCATAGGCTTTTTCGAAATCAAGAAGGAACATGGCAGAATTTTGCTGGGAGAAGTTGGACCAATTCATGGCTTCCCAACTAGTAATCAGGTTTTCGAGAATAAATCTACCTTTGATAAATCCAGTCTGGGTAGAACAAATAAACTTAGGCAGGATCTTCTCAATTCTCAGCGCCAGGAGCTTGGCAAAAATTTTGTAACAGACATTAAGGAGGGTAATGGTCTCCAATTTTTGATGAGGGCTTTATCTCCATCCTTGGGGATCAGCTTAATTATACCCCTATTGATGGAGCAGCCCATGGATCTATGAATGTAGCTTTATAATATTCAAATTTAATATCATTTTCTTTCTCTTTTCTTCATTCATAAAAATTGAATTTATCTAAAATTTATTTTTTACTTTACAACTATTCAAGAATTTTTTACTTTATTTAATCAAGAGTTATTTCATGAATTATAATTTCTAACATATTACAACAAAAACTAATTTCAATAACACTTATTAAAATAATTTGTGAAAAAATAATTCTTAAATGAAATATGATACTAAAATAAAAATATAAACAACTTTCAAAATATTAATAAAATATTCAATGGATAAAATATTTTTATAGTCCCATGTTGATGAACATGAATCATGAATCTTAGGCAAATTTATAATATTCAAATTTAATATCATTTTCTCTCTTTTCATTCATTCGTAAAAAAGAATCTAATTGTATTAAATTAAAAATATTAAACAATAATGATTCCCCCAATTAGATTATAACCATGCGTGTACCTCTCAAACTCTAAATAAATAATGGATACCTACAATAATAGTAAGACACAGAGTGACATGCCATGATCATATATAAAAATTGAAACAAAACTAAATATTTAAAAAATTAAAACTATCTAAGAATTATTTAATTTTTAATCTACTTAAAAGTTATTTTATATGTCATGTTCATATATAAAAATTGAAACACAATTAAATGTTCTAAAAATTTTAAACTATCTAAGAATTATTTAAGTTTTTTATTTACTTAAGATTTATTTTATAATTTTTTTCATTTATCTAGAATTTTTTTTTTAGAAAACATTAAAACCTTCTATTTAGATGTTTTTTTTTTTTTAAAATAACTCTTAAGTAAATAAACATAAATTAATGTCAATTTTCTAAACATATGTAATTGATCACCTACCTTATGATTTCCCATGGATAAATTAATTTGTCTAATTATCCAAGAAAATGATATGGTGAATTTATTAGTAATGATAATATTAAATACATCAAATATTCCAACAAGTTCATGTGTTCCTTATTATCTTCCCTTTTTAGTTGTTTGGTTAATATAATAGGAAAAAAATCTACATTTCTCTTCACATGTCTCCAATTAACACTTGGATTCCATAATCTTATGGAATGATAAGTTTGAATTATTTCACCTTTCCCGTGATTTGTACCATGATGCTAAAAAATCAAACATGATAAAGCATGAAGTAAAAGATATCTAATAACATGCATATAGTCAAAGATCTTAGCTCCTTCTATTGGACTAGAGATGAGTTTAAATTCTTGAAACTCGTAGCTCTTTTTCTATACTCTTCCATGCTTTGCTCATTATCCCTTTCTTGCAATCTAGAATTGTTCTTCTTTCTTTTGTTCATGTTCCATAATTTTTGCTAAGACCCTTTATTATAGGTTTGAATCTAGTATACTCATAGTTTTTTGGTTCCATGATCTATTTTTCTAGCTCTTTAGAAAATTTATCTAACTCTTCTTTTGGAATGATCTCATTTTCTTTGATATTTGTGGCTTAACTCACAAGCTCCATTGCAAAAGAATAAAATTTTATTTCTTCTCAAATTATTTCTAGTATCTGCATTCATCTTCTTTGTAATAATTGGCAGTATGGTCCTCTAGTGGATGCATGATGTCCCTTATTATGTGATTCCTCTTGTTGGTGTTTTCTCCAACTGGTACACCCTTCAAATTCTCTAAAAGGTAGCCAACCCCTATAATCAAGAATCCTAATGATGAATGGCCAACTTGATGAGTAAAGGACCCTAAGGGTTCTTTACTCCACTTTAGGCTCTATGGGACCTAGGAGGGTATTCCTTGTGATGTTCATTGTGATCTACTTGATAGAGAACACTTCTATGCACATATTAGTTCCTATAATTTGCAAATAAACAACAATTCACTAAAGATTTGGCTAATTTTTAAGTAAATAATCATCTATTTACTAGGAACAAGGAAGTATTTCAATTTCATGCTTCATAGTTGAAATATTTAGAATGTATTATGTTCTTATCTCAAATCCATGGTCAGGTAACTCATCGACACATTCAATTATAAAAAATATCAAACAAACAGATCAGTGCTTCATCAATTGGGTAATGGAGTCAAACATGCAATTACCAGTAGTATGAAAATTATTTAACTCTGATAATAATGGACTATTTTCACAGTGCCTTGCAATCTAAAAACTCACAACATCCAAAACATAACTTCTTATTAAATCCTCTGCAATTTTTCACAAATCTGTGACCCTATCTAAGCATTTAATTAACCCTTTGAGTTAAAGCATAAATAAGGGCACACATTCATTTAAAAACTTGAAGATGAATGATAATACCCTTGATATTTCCATTCATGACTTGCAGAAACTTACAAAAGGAGAGTATATGTTTCAGAGATAAGATTTGTTTTGATATTAGTAATTTGCATAAAACTATTTAAGACTATTACATATATGACTTCAACCCAAGACAAATCCTACTATTCTATTCATTTTCTTTTATAGTATATGTTTTCTACACTTAAATTCTACCTAAACCCTGTAGTGGACTCAAAATTTGACCCCTTGCAATGAGCCATGAAATCCCTTTATTACTAGAAGGGAGTGACAAGCATCCAACTCAAATGCAATTACATTTCAAAATTCACCACAAGGTCATCTGCAATCATTTTTTGAGCATGGGGAAACAAAATTCACAACCACCACTAGAAGAAGAATGCCAATGTTACCAAAATTTACCTTTTAAACGACAACTAGGCACCACACTTCACTTCCATGTCAAACAAAATTCTTTGTAGTATCAACCTTGAGCGTCCACATTTAGCATGAAGATAAATAATTGACAAATATAGAAAACACATGAAAACCACCACATCAATTTATCATCACCACAAAAAAATTAGAACCCAAACACCATCCCTCTTAACCAGAAACAACACCAAAACTAGACCCATGATACACATGGCCACTACGCATCCTTGCAAGAAGTGGGGAAGAGACCTCCACTCCTTCCTCTTTGTCATTACCAAGCACAGAGCCATCACACCTGCTTGGAGCTTTTATTGATATCAATGGGACGATATGATTTCCATGTCAGGGTCACCAACAATTGGTGTAAGATACAGCTTTGGTAATGAAATTAGTCTTAGTTTCACTATCGGAAGGGCTATCATGATAGCAATGGATTTTCCCTCCATAGAGATGCGGCCGGTATCTAGTTTTCCTTCCACATGCCCCTCTGCGAAACTAGTGAGCTCTTTTCCTTTTTCCTCAGTCACTTCCATAGTTGTAGCCCAACTCCTCAATCTTTAGATGCATCTGGTAAGGGTTGGTGTATATTTCTCATCGTGAGCCTTCTCCTTGCCCTTTTCTTTTACAGTTGTAGTAGTTGAGGGCACAATTCTCTTGCACTCCAAGACATCATCATTAGACTTCTGCATATGAAATCTTGGGGACCTTCACACTACTAGCATAGAAGTATTTGGCTTACTCATTTTCTTCGAAATTGCAGCTCTACAAACACAACTCATACTTTTTGAATTCAACAATTCACACTCTCAATTGTTATGGTGAAACAAAGAAGACCATCCACCTTCATTTAATAGGAAAATTAGGCATGAAAATCATCAATGCTTGATGAAAATCACACAAGCGAGCAAGTGATCGATCACTAGCATCCACATCTTCATCATTAACTTGCTAGGTACATAATAATCCATGTACAGTTTGCAATGATGATATGAAATTAATCCCTCACACGAACCAGGATCAAATTGATCACTCCTGTAGAATGCATATTCCTCATAGAGTAGAAATGGCTATCACATGCCTGTTTTCATATTTGAATATCAGTCGTCAATTTTGGAATGAGATGGAAGATCAAGCAGCTTAGATTAGGTCAAATCAAGTTTGAAAACCTGAGACCATAGCTCGCCAACCTTTGGCCAATAAGAAATCACTAATTGGGAGCCACATCATTCCATACACAAGCTCCACTACACTCTTCACGATAGTCGAGAAACTCCATGCGTCCATCAATCATGTACCTTGCAAGCTTTCCAATGGGCATTAATTAAATGTTGCGAGTGTGCGACATACGACAATGATTAACTCTAACTCTGCATCATAGCCGTTGATCTCCCTATCATTGAGCATCAGGCATTTGGACAATAAATACTTCAATGTTGGGAAATGAATTTGGTATATTTGATTGAATAAATGCAAGTAATGAAATTTGTGATTGAATGGGTTTAGGAAACCCTAACATTAGATATTGAATTGCCTGGAATTTTTTTTATATCATGTTTCTTTCATTCTCAATGTTGGGAAAATGGGGTTAACTGTCTAAGTAAGTCTTCTAGAGGAGTTCTCTAGGATGGGATGTTTCTTGTAGTGGTTCAATTTGTGAATCACCTTGGGAATTGTGTAGAGTTGTATTATGTTGTTGTACCCAGTTTCCACGTACGGGGATTTGTGCCTCCTTGGGAATAGGAGAGGGTAATGTGATTTGTACCTCCTTTGGAAGGAGTGGGTTTTTGTACTTTGGTTTCCTCTAGTGTTTGGAGTGAGTTTCCTTGATTTGTTACCTCCTTGGATTGAAGAGGTCGTATTATATAGTTACCTATTGTGGTTTTCACCGTGTGTGTTGTCGATAGGAGAGTGGCTCTTTGTGGGGGTCCGGCACACAAAGGGGCACCAGGGTAACTCACCTAGAGTTTAACTAAGTGATAATTTAAAAGAATTAATGGGGAACTCTCACACTAATAAAGTTAATGAAGGCATCTCTCGTGAAGCAAGTGAATATTAAGGCTCGAGATGAGATGAGATGCATAGTTTTGCGTGAGGGTCCGGTGGCTGGTAGAGTTGAGCCTGGATAGCCCAAGACGTGGGTTTGGTTGCCTTAGATAGTTGAGCTAGGGTAACTCATGGAAATTTATGTATGACACTCTTCCTATGTCAACAGTTAGTCAGTTATTGTGTGGTATACATGATCATTGATCTCTGGAAGCATTGTAACTTTGTGTTAAGTGATATTGTGGTTGTAGTTGTTTCGTTTCAGTTATGTTTAGCCTGTGTCTAGTGGTAGATGGTCTTGTGTAGGAATTCCTTGTTACTATCTCCTAGCACGGAGGGAGTGGACCTTTCGGGGTTCCACGTGGTCGGGTGGCACGTTCCCTTAATCCGTTGGGTTGTCTTCTTGTTCGTGTGGACGAGATTTCTAGTTGAAGAACTCGTGGGATCCAGTTTCATTTCATGCTTTATTCATTCCTGTTAATATTGTAATTTTATTACCCCTCATTGTTATCGAGGTGGAATTTGTAATATGTAATCATGCTTATTGGATTTATCTCATTCGGGGAATGAGTGTTGTAATCGTGTTGTAAATTATATTATTGGAACTAAGTGGTATCTCATATTCTTGGATGTGAATTATTATGTATGGAATGTATGTGAAATTTTATTTGTTAAGTAATTAAATGGTATGGATTTAATTCATGTTTCTTGTTTGGTTTAAGTAACACAGTCTCATAACCCTAGGGGATTGGTTGGCAATGGTTAGTGGACTTGTATGTTAATTGTTCTTCTTTTCAAAAAAAAAAATAGTTCGTTTGTTTAGTAAATTGCAACTTTCCCTAGGGTTGTGTGGTGGGGCGTTACGAGTGGACTGTGTGCAGCGCCCAACGCTACCTCACAGGATGCAACCCCCTTATGTGGATGGCTATGTATGTAGCCAACCCAGCCAACCTTTTTCCGCCTTGTTTTATTTTGATTTATATTTGGTTTTATATATTATCTATATATATATATATGTTTTTTTTGCTTATGGTTTTATATATAATATATATATTTATTTATTTAATATATATCTTATATATAATATATATATATTAAATAATTAATATATGTTATATATGTAATGTATGTATATATATTTGTATATAGTTATTTAAAATGAATATTGGAAAAGATTAATTGGATTATGTAATTAGAAAATATATATATTTATTTAAAAATGATATTTATTTAGATGGATATTATTGCTTTAGATGCATGCAAGCATGATAGTTATCCTTTAATGATTGATTATTTTAATTAAGGAAATTGACTTAATTATTATGAGTAGTTGTGAAACTGAAAGTTAAACATTTAGTTTAAATCGTTGTTTATTTATAAGTTGGAATTATGTTTAAGTGATGTATTTTAAATATGAGTTATTGATTTATTTGGATTTAGGAAATATTAATGATAGTTCATTTAATTACATGAGTTGCTTGTTTTAGTTACATATACTTATGTAATGGTGTATTGGGGGGATCTTTGTTATTGTGAAAATATAAGTCTTCCAGAGATTTTAAATTGTGAAAGGGTTGTTGTGTCTTTTGTTCACCCTTTGAGATTTCCTTAGGTAGTGCATGTAGTTGGGATTCAGTATTTGACATCCGTAGGGATGTGTTACCTCTTGAGTTATGTTGATTATTTGTTATTAGTTTTTGTGCACTGTCTAACCTTGGGTTGTGGAATAAGTATATTGTGTTGTCCATAGGGGAGTGGCTTTCAAATGGGGCCACACACAAAGTGGTTCTAGTATAACTCGTATGAGAGTCAGTTTAATCATGGGAAATTAAATAAGGGTATGTGCAGGATTGTGCGAACCCCAATCCTACTACCTGGAAAATAACATGAACAAACACATTAGAAGATGAAATGCAATCAAGAACAAGGATTCCTCAAGAAATTCATTTGAATAGCAAAAGAGATAGAATATGAAATGAAGAACATGATGAAATTTAAAAGCATATCAAATCCTATTCTAAAGCAAACAAACTCCTAATCTCTTAAGGGAATTGGTGCCAATTTGATGTGAAAATTGGCCCTTTCCCAACTCCAATGATGCAATGGTGGTTTGATGAATAAATTTGATCCACTTTGTTAATGCTTGATGAGTACTCCAATGGAAAAATCTGCATAACCTAGCTAAGATTCAATGATAATGGATGGAATTTGCTAATGATTTGAGCATAGTAAGTTTACTCAAATTGTGGATGATAGAATGAGGAGTTTAGCCTCTTATTTATAGATGATATTGATGGATGAATGTCCAAAATAGAGCAATGTGGGACTAAGAATTAGCCAATGGAAAAGTGTCGCTTGTCAACCTATGAGGGGATGGAGGATGTGCAAATTTTGGTCAATGTGCCAATAAATGAGATTGATTGGCCTTTCTCAAATTAAAATTTGGCTTGTTGGAGGGAGAAAGAGTGACATAAATGCCAAGTGGGGGACATGTAAGAGGGGATTTATTGCCATGTTGGAAGGGACAAGTCAACTTGCTTTCAAATTCAAACTTGAGGAATATTCTCCAAAGATGCTTTGTTGAGGGAAAATGATGAATTTATAAATAAATTAAAATGCTTTATTGGTGCAAGTGGTAAAAGCTAGAGGATGTGATGGGTGATTAGATTAGATTAATCAAGATTAGATTAGTTAAGATGATGTTAGATGCTTTTGACCCATTTGACTTAAATACTTTGATTTATTTAAATCAAAAGGGAGATGAAAGGTGATTTAATTAAATAAAGTTTGGTTTATTTAATTAAAAGGATGATTTCAGATTTGATTAAATAAAGGTTTGATTTTAAAGGATGATGATAGGCTTAAATTAAATAAAGTTAATTTATTCAATTTAAATGGATGACCTTAGGAGATTAATCAATTAAACTTGGTTTATTTAATTCATGAGTGAATATGATTATGCATGATGTCAATTTGACGTGTCTACAAGGATCATGATGGGCCAAAAAGTGGCATTATGATGGGTATGTGTAGGGTATGTGGCTGACGACTTTTTTTACCCAAAGTTGATGAAATGAAAAGGGTTTTTAAAGGAGATTCTCAGCTTTCCACCAATATAAATTATGCTATAGTTTGAATTTAATAAATAATTATTATTCATTTTCTATTTGAATTATGAGTAAAGTCTTAATTGATAGGCTAATTGAAAAACATCTATAGCTTTCAAACAATGTCACATTTTTTGAATCTGAAACATGCATCACATTCTTTGCTTCTCATACTATAGGATTAAAAAAAGAATAAATGAATTTCATGAAGTTTTTATAGAGTTAAGGTGGTTAGACATCACGATTTTTTATATTTTTAAAATTTGTAATAAAAATTATAATTAATTATTTATTTGGAAAAAATACAAAAAATATGCATCTACATCCAAAACATGAGTCCTTTACTTATATCTAAAATATTATAAAAAATAATATCATTTTATTGTGGTTAGGGTGGTTAGACATACACCTACTTCTTATTTTTCCCTAAAAATTTAAGTACTACTCCATTGAAGTTTCAAATTTTCACAAAATGATTTTTTTTATTAATTGGTTTAGAAACTACATTCAATTTACTACAGATTCTATTCTTACATACATTTGAAATAATATAGATAACTTATTCAAATTTTTATGTCAAGTTGCCTATATTTTTTCTGATTTTTTTTTCACTTAAGGGCCTATTTTTTTCATGATGATCTTGCACATACCCATAACCTATATTAGGGGAAAGGGTAGCTTAATACACTTAACTTAATAATTTAGCCTCGCTCATTGGCTCAAGGGCTTGTATTAGACTTGAGATGATTCAGGAAGGCTCGAAATGACAAGATCATTATCTTATCTTCTCAAAAGATAATTGATTATGTACTAGTATGCGTGTGGGGTTAGAGTTCATGAGAGGTTACTAGGATAACCCAGTATGGGGGCAAGACCTAGGAGGCCGAAACCTAGGAATATCTTCTAAGGATAACCAATGCAAACTTTGTGATGACACTCATCCTATGACAACAGTCGGTTTGTATTGTACAAAGGATGTACTTGATTCAGTGGTTCTGAAAGAAATGTAACCTTATGTTATGTGTTTATTGGTACAACATTTTTTTGTATGTTTCCTATCTCTAGAGGTAGTAGGTTTGTCTTGGTTTCCTTTTA
>VDFB02382025.1:0-46999 GCA_007258455.2 Sequoia sempervirens
AATCTCATTGTGTGGTCAAGATTCACTACAAATTAGGGTTTCACCTACCCCCAAATATATTACAATTTAAAATTACATCCTTATCATTTAGCCTATTTTGTCCTCTAGTGAGCAGCACTGTAGCTCTTTTGTCTTCTAGCTGATTTCCTTTTGCTGCAACTATTTGGTGAGGAACTCATCGTCAATTATAGGATTTACTTCACTTTTCTTCACCATGGCGTATTCCACAAACTTTACGATCAACATCTGGAGTTTGTTCCACTCCAATATATCTGACTGGATCACTTGAAAATTTAATTTCCTTGATTTGCTTGTAATCTTATCCTAGACTTTGTCACATTTCTATGTGTTCTTTACTACCTACTAAGATTGAGAAAAATTTTGTGCAACAAAACCCATGAAATCTGGCACCAGTGCATCTACGGTCTTGTTCTCCATTTTCTTCTGTAAATATGGCTTTATCTTTTTCGGATCCAACTCAACAATAGGCACATCAAAATCTGTCATCAATCTCAGATATTCTTCACAGTTTGTCCTTATTTATTTGACCCAATCAAGATCAAGCTCCACTTCATGAAGCACTTGCTCTAACACTTATTTTCTATGATCTAGGCTCAATTTCCATGTCTCTATGAGCCAATGGCCACCCTCTACTAGAGCAGACTCCTTCTCCTAATATTTATCAAGTATCTTGAGAATGGCCTCAAGCTTGGGATATGTAATCCTATACAACTTAGGGAAGTTGGTGCAAAATTTCTTTATTCCCTCGAGTATCTTTTGTACCTCTAGGAACTTGTTAGCAGTTCCAATAGCATGGCCTATGCCCATACTTCCATTGTAGAGGACCTACCGGAACCAATCCTCTATGGCCTTCATCCAATTCTTCCTTTTCTCCAATTTTTCAATATGGTCCTTGGAAAGTAGTTGAGGAAGCATGGATGATGTAGTGGGAAGTTCCTCGGCTAATGACCATTGTTGAATATAAGTTGTCAGATCTACCACTTGTGCTTTTAACTCCTCTTTGGAGATCTTGTCCCTATTCATTTGGTGGAAAATGGTGGTGACAGATCCTTGGAGATGATCAATTCTCTACTCTCTTATTGTTGTTCCCAACTCAATGGAAGAAATATTATAGCTCACCCCCTCTTCTCCCATAACTGGAGTGGCTATTTGCATGTTCCTGGATCTGGATGCATCCATTGTTAGCTAAGATCTGACCTTTGGCTTCTTCTCCTTCTTTGTGCTAATTTGGGATTGAGCAAAGATGGCTTCTATTCTTGCTTTTGGATCCCTTGAGGTTGGGATTTTCTTCTCCAACTGTTTCTCAAGCCATTCAGGCATCTGAGATTCTCCCTTTGGTGATCCATGATCACCTTTGAGTGTGTTGTATTTTAATTTCTTTGTTTCCTAGAGCCTCTTGTCCCATCCTTTCTTCTTCTTCTTCATCTAAAATAGAGATGAATGTTGTTTCCTTTCTTGGGGATTCAGTAGCTACATGTTCTTTGGGGTTGTCCTCCCCTTCAATGGTTTTCTCTTCTTCTTCTTGGCCATGCCTGTCTTCTTCATGATGTTGCATTTTTGAGCTCTTTTGGGCTCCAGTTTCTTCCTCAAGTTTATCTTCTTCTTTCTTTTCCTCTTCTTCATGTTGAGGCGGTACCTCTTCATCATGCTTGAGGCTCTCTTCTTTCTCTTTTGAAAAATGCATCTCCTTATCATGCTCGCAACTTTTATTTTGTTCCCCAATTGGTGGTTCAGTGTCTTTCTCCATTTCCCTCCATTTCCCTCCATTTCCTCTTATGTGTTCTCCTCATCAGAAGGCTACTTCTCTACTTCTTCTCCAACTTTCTTGAGTTGTTGAGACAACTCCTCTTCAATCTTTGGGTCAAAGGTTTCCACAATATATTTGGTACCTGGCTCCTCAATGTCTTCCCCAGATGAATATGTCTCTTCCTCCTCTCCTTCACACACCACTTTCTCGATCACTAGATGTTGGTACTCAGGGTGCTCATGGTATTCATCTACTTCTTCATCCATCTTTTTGCTGCTGCTCTTTCTTGCCTCTCCAACTCTTCTAATATTTTCATTGTTTCTTTCATTTCTAGTGGTTCAGTTGGAGGAGTAGGGACAAGAAGACCCGCAACAACCTGTGCTAGGATAGCTTGCACAGCAAGGTTTATAAATACCCTAAAGAGCTTCATTGGCACGTTTTGCATGTGCCTAGCAAAGGCTTCCGAAAGTGATAGGGTGGGCATATGAATTTTTGTAGTAGCTAGTGGAAGAGATCATGATGGAGAAATGGAAAAGGAAGAGAATGGGGAAGTGGTGGCGAAAGAAGAATCTATTACTATCACTTGTGTAGTAGGCAGGGTGGAAGCAAGGTGGACTGAGATATCCACTACAGGCAAAGAAGTGGAAACCATCTCCTGAGAGGCGGGCAGAGGGGAAATAGTGATGGTGACTATGAGGGTAGAGGCAGCAGGTGGGGATTTTGGCTACTCAACCTCTTGTTCTTCTCCTTCACGGAGCAGGTCCTCCTAGATGGTGGGAATCTCCGTGAAACTACCCAATGTCTTTGGCTTCTTGGAGGGTTCACCCTCTAAGGCTTTTCTCGAGTACACCCTAGGTTTAGGTTGTCATTTAGTCATCTCTTTTCACTTCCTTGACCTAGTGGCTAGAGGATATTTTGAATTTTCTCTAGATGGAGTAGCATTTGTCCCACTGTCGATCTCACTTCCCAACTCATCCTCAAGCTCACCATATGTTAGGGTGACTCCTTGTATTTTCAATTGAGAAATTTTCCCATCGATCCATTCTGTAGTTCTTGCCTCAATAGGCTTCATTAGAATAACAAGTTCATTGACCTCTTCTTCATTCCAATCAATTAATGGTAGCGGGAGATTGGCAACTACACTGTATTGAGGATCAATTACTATGTTTTCATCCTCCACTATTTGATCTAACACAGGGAACAAGTTGACCTTCTTGAAAAAATACACCATCATGCACATGTAGTGCCTCATTCACACTTCTTTTTCATCCCTACAGTTAACCCAAAATTATTCAACATCATGTATATGGGCATGTTCTAGCCCGACCATCTTCCTGAGCTTACCATAGGGGTCCATCTGCTATCGGGCAGTGTGGAGCTTTAGGTTATATTCCACAAGCTCTTTATCTAAAGAGTCTACACACTGGGATGGGTGGAGTTCATACATTCCTTGTCCAAAGGAGAGAGGATAGGGAATCCCCACCTTATGCTTGCTTCTTAGGAGGGTGTGTGCATGCTACAACTATCGAGAGAGCTCTAGCAATATTATCTAGTCATTTGGGTATCGAGGCAACTTGTATGGTTTCTTTGAGAAATCCTCGGCCCGAATATAGGTAAACTTTGGAAATTGTAAGAACAAAAATTTGAACTGGTGGATGTAAGCATTGGCACTATGTGAGACCCTTCTTTCAAAGTCACCTTCAAGCATTTTGATAACATGGCCTATGAAGGCGTCATTGACTCTACAGTAGTCCTTAAAAAAATTGTATTGGAGTTGGAGATACTGATCATAGACCTTTAATTCCGTACTTGGAGCCTCATCTGGAGCTCTAAACAAGCCTCAGTATTGCATCTAGTCAACCTGTAAATAGACCAAGTAAGTTGTCATGTAAAATTGCAAGCTCTTTTCCACTGCCATAAATTGCTTGTGAAAGCAATTACTAATTATTGTTTCCCAATAGAACTTGGTTTTGCCTCGAAGGATATCTTCCATGAAGTATAGCATCCACACCTAAAAAAAGGTTGTAGTTGGATGGCCAATAACTTAGCTCAGTAAGGTTACCAGGTCATGGTAATCCTCATAGAAATTTCTTCGAAAGAGCTCTTGGGGCACCTTATTTGCATTGCCCCTCTTTTCTTTTAACCAGTACTAATTAATGATCTTTTTGCACTTGAGGGGGTCTACATTGCACGTCTCCTTGGCATCTTCTTTGGATGCTTCCTCCATCTCTCCAAATGTAGCGATATGGAGAGTTTTCCTTGTTGACTTGGCAGACAAATCGGCCAATACATTCTCATATCAGTCCACAATTCTTCTAGAAACTTCCTAATACGCCTCACTGTAGGCCATCACGAGCTCAAGAGAAATGAGAGAAAGTGAGAAACTGGTAGCCTTGGCCAACCCAATACTTCTAATCTTCCTAGCAATTTCTATCATGGGTTTGATCCGGACCCTTTGCTTGAATTCGTCAATATCTATGTGTCCCAAATTAGTATCTAAGATCTCCCTCCAATTTGTGGTGACTTTAGAGTTAAGGGGCTCTCCCTATAATTTTTACTTCATCTGTTCTTTGTCTTCTTTTCCTTAGGGTGCTTTAGCTAGCCTCTTTCCCTTATCTTTCTCCATGGCCGCCTCTGAAGGTCCCGCACTTGATTCCATATATCCTGTGGGCAAGAGAGCAGTAAACACATTCAAGTATAAAACAATGGGAAAGTTAACCAAAATCCTACAAAATTATGTTACATTAGATAATTCATCACTTAAGAGTCCTAACATCTCTTTTAGATTGACATTAACCTTTCATGGGAGGGAGTTACAACAATTCAAGCCCAGGGGTGCGAACTTCCCTAGGCTGGTGGCTATTCTGAAGTAGATGCAAAAGGGACGGAAATCAGGGCATAGCTGCCCACCTATCCCAACTCGTATCAATATTTAGTCATGAGGTGTGGTCCATCAAAGAGTTCAATCCATTTTAGCACATGGGTCAAAGTAACTTTGAAGATTTGGAGGTGTTAAGTTCATCTTCTAAGTATGTGAAATCAGAGGGAAGCTTGGTTGTTTGAGGGCCTCCCGTTCAAAATGAAGCTAGCAAGGTGGCATTCCACAAGCGGTGTTCTACCATCACGAGGACCCATGAAAGCCGGGGATCGGTGAGTAGTTGGTCACTTAAGAAGGTTTTTGGGCTAGAGATGCGGGGAGGGAACTTGGGCGGTCATTTGGAGCAGTGAAAGGCTAGGCGGAGGTCCGATGGAGGCCCATCATCGAAGGTCCATGGAAGCTGATGTTCACTTTATTTTAGCATTGATAAAGGGAATGTTTATAAGAGTGAGACTCCATGTAGCGAGAGGCGACAAGGTCTATAGAAAATGGAGAACAACACGAAAAGTCTGTAAACATCCGCCCACTAGTGTGAGTCCACCTAAGGTTTGATCATAGTTGTTTAGCACGAGTTGGGGCGGCGACCATGAGTGCGGAACCATACGGCGAGAAGAGATGGGACATAAGGAGGTTGTTTGGTGCAACTAATCCATACGTGGCGTGACTCATGGAAGGAAGGTCCGTAGTCTGGTGTGAAAGGACAATATATCATTTGACCATAAAGTCGAAACGAGTCAGCGGGAACACAGTGCGTCGGAGGGATCTTAGTGGCCTATCGTTGAAAAGAGATCTATAAGCAGCGGTGAAAGTCGATTTATGAAAGAACCTTTAAGAAGGAAGCTACATTGCTTTGGGCTGCAGTAGTAATGATAGAAAGGCGAGCTTGATAGCGAAGGATGAATCCTAAAGTCACTTAAGCTCGACAGAATGAAAGCCACGAGTAGAAGTCCACGAGCCTCTGATAAGATTGAGACTTTAGTAATTTGGAAAAAGTTAGGAGTCCATTCGTGATCAATGGGTAGGATCCATGGTTAGAGTAGGCTCAATGGTCATTTTAGATGTGAGCTTCGATGGAATTCCATAGGAGGAGACCCAAGTTGGTGGAGCTGAGAGGGGTTGAAGGATCTCCATTTGGATTTCATGAATTAAGCTGAGTTCGTGACGGCCAAGTTGAAGGGGCCCTCCACGAGGGTAGACCTAAAAGAGGAGATCACCATTAAGTTTTAAGAATTTTTCAAAGACGGTGATGAAAATGGTGAGGGTGCAGGCCCACAGGAGATGAAGGACCTAGTTGAAGAAATCCCATGGGGAGCTCCAATTCTGCAAGTGGCCTATGGGGCGATTTTGAATCCTATCAAGATTTCAACTCATGGGTTTTGTGTGCCTAGGTGTGTGCTAGTTATTTATCAAGTTTTCTTTTACCTAGATTTAATAACTTTTGTGAAATTAAAGAAAAATTAGGACATGGATCATGGATGGAAAACCTACCTTTAAGACCTGATGATGGAGGTTGAGGAAATAGTTAACAACGGCCTAGAATCGGCGGATGAATGCAGTGGGTATGACAGCAGTGTTTGCAAGGCTCTCTGACTCGCTTTGAACAACTGACAAGTGAAAATGATAGCTTAGGGTTGGATATTTATACAAAATGGTGCATTTAATTCCTCTCATAAATGGTCGTACAATGGTGTTCTGGGTTGGTGAATAGGTGGCAATTCAAAAATGGCAGTAGGAGTGGCAGAGTATGACAAGCGAACTACAATCAAGGATTCACCGCTTAGATGGTCAGTAGTGAAAATGGAAACCAAGGTTGCAGGTCCCATGTAGAGTATAAGGATGCTAGGAAAATGCCATTTGGAACTTCCGCAGAGTGACAGAAACCCGCATGGGGTGGCTCGCAAGGGCAGACCTGTACTGCTCCAAGGACACTAGTTCTAAGGATTGAAGGCACATAGCCAAGGAGGTTCTGCAAAGGAACGCAGCCAAGGAGGTTCCACAAAGGCCCAAAGCTTTGAAATTTTGAGGGTATCAAAATATGGTCAACTCAAGATGATTCCTCTAAAACTCATTGACCACTAGGACACAAAATAGGGGGCACACAAAATGAGGCTGCAACAAAAAGTGACCTGACAAAGTGAAAAGAAAGAGGGTCCCCGTTCCGAACAGGGCATGTGTGTTATGGGAACAACAGTAACCTCAATTATCTCTTTCTCATCCATAGCCTTCCATCTGGGAGTTGGTTCAAAGGAACACAAACTAGTTACATCTCTAATAGCTTCTTTGGTAAACAAATGTACCTCATCAATCCCCAAAGATTCATCATGAATTCTAGTTAAAACTATTCGAATATACTTCTTTTCAAATTCAACAAAGGGACTTTCCTCCAAACATCCAACTTTTTCTGAACACTCTGTAGGCATCATGGCTCTCTTCCAATTCACTTTCCCATAGCATGCTCAACTGAACTAACAACAATTCATCTATCTTACTATAAGAAAATGCATAGATATCATCTATGGGAAACACTCTCAGAGGGATGACATGGAATGCACCAACAAACTCTTATGACAGATCCTCAAATAACTTCTCAAATTAACTTACACTTTATCTGCATTATTCAAAACCTTTGAATTATTCATAGTAATAAAAGAGAAATATTGTGAAAACAAGAATGCATTTGTAAATGCCAACAAGAAATGTATAGATATTCTACTTCTAGAGCTCACTTCAAATCATCTTGTTCTTTTCTTCAAACTTTGAAACTTTGAATTTCTCTCTAAGCTTCCTTTGCACACTTCTCTAAAAATGCATAAGCCTCTTGAATTATCTGAATTTATCCCTTCCATTTCGAATGATTTTGCAATAAATGATTCAACTTGCAGGTAGATTACCTTAAAATTTGTGTACGCCTCCATTCTTTCAAATTTTGTATACTTTATCCTTCACACATGCGACTAAGAAAAATTCCTTAATTTCATTACCATATTAAATATACTTATGTCATGATGTGACACAAGTATTGATGAGGGGTTTCATTATATTATTTGATAATTTCTCCCCCTTAGCCACTTCTTTACTTAGAAATTGATGGGAGTATCTGCACCGGATGTCAGCACAGATAAGACTAATCATTCAACTTGCTTTCCTTCCTTTCTCCAAATCTTTTTCATTTCCTTTCTTGCTTCTTCTAGATCAATAATTTTATCATGCTTCTTCATCAAGTAATTATTTTTCATCTTCTATAGTTATTACCAAGATGTTTTGGATTGTTGCACTTACAAAAAATAGTATTCTTCCTGCTCTCTCTTTTATTCAACTTATCTTCACGCATACTAACTTTATATCCAATCTTCTTGCACTTAAGACATTTTCCAGAGAATGATAAAGAATCATTCATTTTACTTTTGCAGTCCTTTGCCTTATGACCAAATTTCTTGTAGGAATAACAAACACCATTGAAAGATAAATACCTTTTAGCATCATGTCATTTTATAGGAGTTCTTCTAGAATTGTTTCCTAGATCCTTTATTTTTCTATCTTTGCACAGAGTCTTCTTACTTGTAGATTGCTTCGGTTTAGCACTTTGACCTTCCTCAAACCCTATACCACTCTTATCCATTGTCGATCTCTGAGAAGCAGTCAATTCATCAAGAATTGTTGAGCTTATCTTAAATTTGTCTTCAAAATTTATTTCCTTTTCTAGATCAGATCTCAAGATTTTTGCTTCTTCCTCAAGCTTTTTGCATTCATCCATCTTCCTTTGAATTTCAATTTCCTAATTTTTTTTAGTTCTTTTCTTTTCATCCAATTGTTGCAATAAGCTAGAGATAATTTCATCTGCCTTAACCAATAGATCACAAGCTTCAACACTTTTCTTTTGCATCTTTTCAATATACTCATTCGCTTTCATCAAATTTTCCTTCAGATCTTTTATTTCTTTTGAATATCCAACAAAGACCACTTTTGAAGGAAAAAAATTCTTATACTCAAATTCTGGGACCTTCCTCAAGTTGTTAGGCTTCTTCTTAGGAACCAAGCTCTGATACCAATTATTGAACATCCAAAATATTGAGATGGGGGTGAATCAGTACTCCACAAAACCATTCACATAAAATCCATCTAACCATTATCACAATTCTGACTAAATCAGCAAGAGAGAACCTAGAAACAAATCAATGCAACCATACACATGAATACCAAGATTTTTATGTGGAAAACCCAAAAAGGGAAAAACCACGGTGAGGGTTAACTCATGATATATTATATCTAGATATAAAACATGCAGGCTCCTTGCTTAAGGACTCTTGTCTTCAAGAGCTCACTATCTGAATAAAAGATGACTAACCTCCAAGATACAAGATGACTCACTACCAAGAATTGAGCGATGGTCCTTCAATGGGGGGGTTGATTCTAATGAAACTAGAATGAAATATTTCCTCACAACAGTAACAAAAAAATCTCTACTCTAATCCACAATTGATAAAGTATTTAGGCTTGAACCTTTCACTCACACTTCACACTCCACACTTTCTCTCACTTTCACTCTTTTTATCTCATTCCTCAAAACATCTTATATATATACAAGTATATCTTAATCATCAATTAGGTCAGCCTAATTAGATGAAAACAAAATAATCAAAACACTCTTTTTCAGCACCATAAAACATTTTATCCATGTAGTGCGGTATGCCAAAATTCAGGCGACATCCATAAAAGTATAACTAGTGTCCATAATGTATTGCATACCTCAGTAAGCCAAGACTAGAACACAATTCTCCAAACCAACAAATAATCATCAAAGAAAAAATCTTTTGGATTTGAGAACACATTAATTTCCCATCATACCACCAACATAGAGACTACCAACAAAAGCGCAACATACCAAGAATGTTCACCTTAATAAAATGTGGATTCTCCCACATAATATGTCGAGCAAGGAAAAATAGTAGAATACAAAGTTGAACTCTATCAAAGATAACTTTCTGCTCACAACCAAAAATGTCTTAAGATATATCACATAGCTATCTGAATGAGTCATGATAACATGGTTAAGATACTAGAGTCATATCAAACCTTATGGTGAGTTCTAGACTAAAATACCAACACACTGATCCATCACAAAAGGGCATTACCGGTAGAGAACAGCTTTCGGTAAAACAAGTACCAAGTAGACTTCTCATATAGTTATCATTGTGTTGACATCAATGACAACATAAGAACAACCAAAAAAAACTATCCATAATTCATGCTCATGTTGCAAGGCTCCATAATCCCAATATGGATTACCTAGTTAATAGAAAATATAATGACATGATCGGGTTGAACGACCATAACCATAGGGATTTACGCACATGCAGGTAGAACCCTGTCATGGGTATTAAACCTGATGCTAGTGCATGCTAAGAAAATAAAACAAGATCAATATGGTGGTTCTTCCCTAATAGGGTCAACAATAAAAGATTACATTAGGTTGACTATACAGTGACCAAATCCTAAACACAAAGCCATAGTTTCATTTTATAATATGAGCACAACATCTACTGGTTTCCTTTAGAAAGTACATGAAAATTGAATAACCATTTGATTACAAAGATAAACATTTGATAAAGGATTTTGAAAATACCTCCTTAGATGCATTTTTTTATGTTTTTTCTCTGTTCGAAATAGCAATAACTTCCTCTTTTCCAATTTTCCTTTTTCTTTTGTTGAATTTTCCTTCAAATCCCTTGCTTTTCTTCCTAGATTTCCTCCCACCAAATTGCCCTTCTGCCGAGAATATCTTATTTTCTATCTCTAGAGATAGTGACCATTATTCCACTATCATTTATCTACCCACTACCTTCCATTCTAAGCATTTAGAGGGTTGGCTCATTCCCATTCATTATGGGAGTTATGAAATTAATCCATACTCTACTTGTTTGAATCTTATAGTAATCATTTTTATATATGCATTTCTATATATGTATGTATAAATATATATAAGTTAAATTTCATAACATGCATTTTATTTTACTTTCCAATTTTTTTATTTAGAATCTATTTTCAAATAGAACAAATAACACATTCATTTTCCTTATATCAATTGTATAGGTTCAAATGCATTTTCCAATACAATTTTACATCAAACTCTAAAATAGATAGAATTAAGGCAATAATGAATTAGAATCATTTCTTTCACAAAATTCTAGAAGATGCATGTGGCAAGGATTCTAGAGGAATAAAAGTGAATTAAAATTCACATGGGGAAGAGGAGGAGCCTTGATGAATAAAAAAGGAATTAAAAATTCTTTTGGGGATGGGGAGAGTTGAATCAAGAACAACTAGGGCTTAATTAATCAGTAATTAGAAGATAAATGAGGATTAGAAGCCAACTTGCAAAAGTTGGAGGATGTGACACATCCTAATCAAGGATTAGGTATGTGCACATCCCTAATGATGAGATTAGGAGAATAATTAGGATTAAGAAAGGGATGTGACATGTGAGGAATTAAATAAATTTTATATTTATTTAATTCATTTGATGAAAAGGAGGATTAAAAAGATAAGGTATTTATTTAATAATCCAATACCTTAGGATTTTATGGACTAGTGGTATAATTAAATAAATAGTACATTACTTAATTAATGGGCAATGTGATGCTTTGATCTAAAGGGGATAAATTTGGATAAATTGTTTCCAAATTTAGGCCTATATAGCTGTCTCTTTGAGATGATGTTGTGCAGCATCATTTCAAAGAACATTGTTATTTAAACTTAAGCAGGCGATGGTTAGATTGAAAGATGCCCCATTCATTCAAAGGAGTGACTAGGAAGGAAAAAAAATGATGAAAATTAGGGATGAAGGATGCCCCCTCGAGAGGACATGTGGGTGCAAGAGAACACAGGTGTGCTCTTGAAACGAATGAGAAGACATGCAAAAGGAGTGGAATGATAAGCAAGAGGAGATGGATGAAGCACAAAATGACTTGGCGACGCGATGCGGGCTCCCAAATAAGCTACAAGCCAAAAGTGCTTGATGGATGGATGGAGGTTGTCGATGAGGGTCGAGATCCTAAAATAACATGAGGATAGGGAATGATACATCCCAATGAGTGGTATTGATGAGGGAAGGATACATCCCAAAACACCACTAAAGGATAGGGAAGAAGACATCCCAATGATGATGATGAAAGTGTTGTTGATGAGGGAAGGATACATCCCAAAACAACACCGAAGGGATAGGGAAGGATACAGATGGATGAGGATGATGATGATGGGGTCAAGGCTTGTAACAAGACCAAGGATTTGATTAGATGAGTTGTGTGAGATATGAGTTGATGAGGATAGGATTGAGATGTGAGATGGATGAAAGGTATAAAGATGATGGGGGAGTGTTGTTGATGATAAGAGATTGGATGGATAGAGGAGGGAGAGTGATGAAATATGAATGGGTGGGGGGGATTTTGATAGATGAGAGGATGGGGGGTACATGCAAGACAATGGAATGGAAAATGAAATGCAATTGTAATGCAATTTTCCATCTTTAAGAGCACTGATTTTTGCTATAGCATAAGACACGATACACCAAGGTATGAAGGACCAAGGTGGATTAGTGTCTAATGCATAAAACAAACACAACAAACAAAGAGGTTATCCCAACACCCCAAAGTCATGATGACCTTGGTTGGGCCAGGTATTGGGATAACCACAAGCACACAGGATGCCCCAATGTAACACAAGATCACGGGGATCTTGGTGGGTACTACGCGAGACAACCAAGAAGACAACAACAAACAAAAAGATCAAGATATGCCCCTATGATTACTAGTCATAGCACACCAAGATATGATGGACCAAGGTGACCATGATGAGGTGTGATAGGGAGCTCAAATGATAAAGAAAATCCAAAAGAATCAAAAGATCACAATCGAGGTCAAACGTCCTTTTCCATAGGATCAAAAGGGAGGGATGGGGTTGATGAGATCTATTAGGAAGGATACATCTTGTTGAGACCAAAGATGATGGACACTAAATAAAAGATCGTTATGATGTGGGATGCTCAAAATTGATTGGATCTCATGATACAAGTGGATTTCATTTGTGAAGAACCAACCAGATAAGGGCATAGCTTGATGACACAACACAAGGGAGATAAGACAGGAGATAGAAGACTTACACATCCTAGCGACCTAGGGGCTCAGGGGCCAATCAAATATTATCCTTGCCTACGTCAAAGTGCAGAGCCCTTGTAGTTTTACCAATGACCAATGACAAATGATGGACAAAGGATGATGAGATGATAGGATAAGTGGATAAAAAGATGGGACCAATATGATGAGATAGGATAGACCTGTTGGACAAGATAGGATGATGGAAATTACAAAGCTTGGGTATGGGATAGTTATCCAAATCATTAAAATGACTTGGGAGGATGATATGATGGTGAGATGAGTGATGAAAAGTGACAGGGGATTGGAAAGATGTGCAAGATAAGCAGGAGTGATGACGATTAGATAGATGGAATTGGATTGCATCGGGAGAATCCTATAGCCAGATCCCAATGACAAGGGATTATGAGATGGGATGAAGAGAGAGACAAATGAATAGGGAGATAAGGATAGGGAATGAAAGGGATGGGGAATAGAGATAGGGATGGATAGGAAGATAAGGAGGTGGAGCGATGCTAGAATGGATAGATAAGGATAAGGAGGTTAAAAGGATTGTTTGGATGGATAAGAAGACAAGGATGGGGAGACGGAAGGGATTGTTTGGATAGGTAGGAAGACAAAGATGGGGATATGAAAGGGATTGTTTGGATGGATGGATAGGAAGATAAGGATGGGAAGATGAAAAGTTAGATAGAATTGATGAATGATGTCTCCAAGGACTTATGTCACAAAGGAAGTAGATGCCCCCACTCGAGATATGTCATGTGTGATAAGGAAAAAAAGGGTGAAAGACAAGTGGATGGGAAGATAAAGGAGATAGCTGGAGGAGGATAGGATGGGTGGATGAGGGATTTTGATGAATGAAGGTAGGATTCCTAGATAAGGAATGGATAGTGATGGTAGCATGACAGATAGACAAAGAAGGTAGATGGATGTAGATAAGGAATAGGATAGGGGGTAGGTGTATGGTAACATGATGGGTGGAAAAAGAATATGATAATGTATGGATGAAGGGAAAGTATTCCAAGAGGTTTCCAAAGCATGTATTTATGTTTTCCCCTAGCTATATCAAGATCACAAGGAGGATGAAGGGACTGAGGTGAAGGATGTGTAAGATAGGTGGGATGAAGGAGGTGGGTAAAAGGGATGCAGGTGCCCTCAAGTGCAGAAGTAAACTGGATAGGGGATTTACACATGACACCTGTTTACCAGGTTTTCATCATGGTACTTATCCAAGGCTCTTGTTTGCCAAGTTTTCACCATTGGACGAATGATTTCTCTTTACTATTGTATTTTAAAAAAAAATTGATAATTTTTTGTTTTTTTATTTTTTGACTTTTTTTTTGGATTTTTTTTTGGATTTTTTTTTTTAAAATTTTTGGATAGAAGGTGGATGGAGATGGACAAGTATAGAGATGTGAATAAGAAGATTTAGGATACATGCAATATGGATAAGGTTGACAGACTCAAGCATCAAGTTCTAGATGAGGTATTAAGAGTCCATGTGTGAAGCAACTTTTAGATCTTGGTTCAACCTTATTAGGATAAATGGATTATGCAAGAGGATGAATTAGAGGAATTTGATGGGGAAGATATGTGGGATAATGGATGGGATGCTAGAAAGGTTGTGGATAGAATGATGGGGTAGGTGTGTGCTGGGGTAGTGAGCTCAGGACCAACATTGGCACATGTGGTGGTGTATGTGAAAGGATAAGAGGATTAATGGATGAGGAATGTGGGGATAATGGAGATGGGATAGTGAATTTTGGGGCATAAGGACCCAAAACAAATTTGGGAGATGAAAGGGGTGTATGATTAGCTTTTGGATTAGTAACTTTGGATTTTGTTATAGAATTTTCATTTGAAGGTATTGCATCTTTTTTCTTTGGGATCCACATGGTTTTGATTTTTGTTTTGGTGGGCCTTTGTGGCTGATGGGTTTGATTTGGATTTTGGATCTAATTTGTATTTTCATCACCATGTCTTTTAGAGGAGACATGGGGAGCTTTAGATTTATTCAAATGTTTGGATTTATTCCATTTTTCTTTAGTATCCAAAGTGTTTTTGATAGAAATGGGATGGGTACGAGGAGATGGATGACATGGAGCGATGGAGGTAGGAGTATGGGGATTATGTGTAGATGGAGGATGTTTAGGTATGTGCCTTTTTTGATCCTAATTATGGGATATGTGAGTGGGATGTTTATGATGGGTGACATGGATAGGTGATGGATGGCTGAAAGGATGAATATGATGAGATGGAGGGGGTGATTTTGGGATATAAGGGCCCAAAATGGACTTAGTGGGTGGAGGGACATATGGACCCAAGATGGATGGAGTAGATGAAGGATGGGAGATGGTGGATGGAGGGATGTAAGGTCCCAACATGTATGGAGTAAATGATGGAGGAATATGGATGGTAGTTTTGAGGTGATACGATGGAGGAGGAATGGCAGCATATGATCTGGTGGAGCGATGGGAAGAGCCTATATTTCTTTTGGAAGAGGCTCGTTGAGGATGTCTAGAGGTTGTACCAACATCTTTAGATTGTGAGTCTTGGGAAATAGGTCTAAGACCTTGCATATAGATTTGTTCTTTGACCTAGATGGGCTCTAGAATACCTTGCTCATGAAGGCCTAAACCTTTTCCTTGGTAATTCTTGTTCTTAAGCATTTGATCCATGACAGGATTTTTGTTATTTAGGAAGAATGATGTGAGTCCATTATTAGGTGGAGGAGGATAGGTGGTGTATATGTTTTGTTCTTCTTCTACAAGGAGACCACCATGGAATAATGTGAGTACCAAGGGGATATATAAGCAGTGTGGGGATAATAGGTTTAGGAGATGGTGGAGGATCATCAGATGGAGATGAGGGAGTAGTAGCTTATTGATTGGGACAGGGGGTTGGTAAGGGATCAAGAGAGGGATTAGGAGGTATGATAGGATTTGGATTTGTGGTAGCGGGTGATAAGGGCTCATGTGATGGAGATGGAGATAAGGGCTCATGAGAGAGAAGGGGATCATGGGATGAAATAGATGGGAGATTATGATCTTGAGATGGGCTAGATGGTTTGATAGGATTTTGATGTGAAAAAGGGGATATGCTAGCATGATTTGGATCAGGCTCTTGGAATGACTCATCTTATGTGGGTGGTATGATAATGGCATCTTGAAGGGACTCTTCAAGTGGGGGAGATGGAAGGATGGAGGATTCATGAAGTTCAAGGGAAGGGATATCGGTGATACGAGGAATGGAAGGAATGGATGGGACTTGTGTTTCATTACTAGGAATGGGAAGAGTGGATTGGATTTGCAGATTTGTGATAGGCTTGGAGGATCTAGGTGTAGGAGGAGTGGATCAGATTTGGTTATCTTCAGTGGGCTTGGTAGATCTCAGAGTAGGAGATGGGGGCTCATTGGATTCAAAGGATGTGATGGTTTTGACGGTTTGAGTGGTGTTAGGGGTGATAGCATCAATGATAATTGTGGGATGGAGAGGGGTCTCATCATTAGTGACCATGGAGGATGGATTGGGATGGCATGGTTCCATGATTTCAAGTGGTGGAGTTGGCGATGTCTTCTTTGTCACGAGTCCTTGGAGAACTTCTAGAGTGAGAAACTTGCATACTCTAGGTTGAGATGGCGTGATAGGAATAGATGGAGGATTAGGGATTGGTGGAGGACTAGGATTATGGATTAGTGGCCTAGGGTGAGATGGAGGAATGGGATTGGATGTAAGACTAGGAGTAGATGGGGGATTAGGAGTAGATGGGGGATTAGGATTAGATGGAGGGTTAAAGTAGGGATATTGGTATGGTGAATTAAGATATGTGGATGGTGGATTAAGACAAGAGGATGCAGCTGGTAGATTGTAGTAAGGGTATTGGGATGGCGGATTAAGATGTGAAGACATGGATGTTGGATCAAGATAGAGAGATGCGAATGTTGGATTAGGGTAAGTTGATGGGGTTGATTGGTATGGAGGATTATGATAGTGTGACATGGGTGCAGGATTATGATAAGAGTATTGGGATGGTAGATTAGGATAAGAGGAAGGTGTAGATGAAGGATATGATAGATATGCAAATGAGGAAGATACTGGGCATCCCTTGTTAAAGATAGCATGAGTGTGATTAGGCATGGGTGAAGACATAACAGGATAGTTTGAAGGGGTGACTAGATTGTGGAAAGTGGGTGGAGAAAGCTTACTAGTGACGATAGCGTCAAGGGGATCTATGTCGTATACTTCTTGATCAACAAGACTTATGTTATTGTCATCGATGTAATTAGGGTTTTCCTTGAATACTATTGATGGAGGATAAGGGTTCATGATGATGAAAGGATAAAGAGGAAGGATCAAAGATTTCAAATGGAAATGAACTAAAGCTCAAGTTAGGATTTAGGTCAAGCTCAAATCAGGATTGGATTAAAGATCAGATCATGATGATTGATGATGTGATGGGATTGATTTTGATTTGATTATCAAAGGATGACTACGACACCGAATCTACCTCGAGATGGAAGTAGATTGATTGGGTCAAAGGTGATTGAATAAGGATGTGATTGGATTAGATTTGATAAGATCGATCGATTATTGATAAGATCGAATGATGGATCAGATAGGATGATTAGAGGGATTGGAAAACCTCATTTAGAGATTACCCTAGGTGACTTAGGACACTGATTGATCGTATTAAAGGATGAATGGATGATTACAGCACTGAATCCACCTTGAGATTGAAGGTCAATTGATTGGCCAATGATAATGATTAACTTAGGATAGATGATAATCCTAAGCAGATGTTGATGATGATGATCAATTCAGACACTTACGTCAATTTGGATAATAACCTAAAATAGAGTTCAAGGGAATTGGATGGGGAAACAATAAGGGATGTGTAACCTAGAGATGCTTGAGGATGATATATCGATACAATTCAGATGATGAATGAATGAGCTAAGTAGAATGTGGATGGACCAAAGCTCAGATTGGGATTAGATTAAAGCTTAGATTAGGATTGTATTGAAGAATATAATGTGATTGGTTCCACCATCAAATTTGGGAACTGGATCTGTTTATTGTCTGTTTGCCAAATTTTCATAAGGTGAGGGGCAATTTTCCTTTGGGTGAATCTTCCTCACGAGGGAAAATTTTCCCTTCTGGGTGAATTGCCTTCACAGAGGGAGAATTTTCCTTCGCAAGGAGAATTTGCCCCACCACAAGCGCGCATTCACCCTAATTATAGGGTGCAATTCGCCCCACTACTTTTGGACTTTCTAAGCGGGTAAATAGGCTGTTAGAATGAAGAGATGGGTGATTAGAATAGGGTGTTAGATAATCGGATTGAGGAAATAGATGATCAGATTGGGAAAATGAATGGTAGGAGTGGATGAACAAGCATTCAAAATTTGTAAATGATTGTTTGGAATGGATAAACGATTCTCAGGTCACGGAGACAAAAGCTCGAAATGAGTAAACGATTGATTAGAAAGGATGAACAACTCTTGGAATGAGGAGATGGATGCTTGGAATGGATGAAAGATTACTTGAAATGATTAAACGGAGGATCGAAAGGGATTAAAGACTACTTGGTCAAACAAATGTTTGGAATGGCTAAACAGAGGTTTGGAATGACTAAATAGAGTTTTAGAATGATTAAATGAAGGTTTGGAATGATTAACAAAGTACTTCAGAGGTTTATAATGACAAAACAGAGGTTTGGAATGATTAAACAATGGTTTAGAGGCTAAACGGAGCTAAATGGGGTGATTTTGACTGTTCAAGAGGGAAAATTCACCCTACTATAGTAAATAAGAGGGAAAATTCACCCCACTGCAACAAATAGAAGAGAAAATTTTCCCCATTGCAGTGAATAGGGACTTGGTTTAGATGAAAAATGACTATGGTAAAGGGACTTAAAAATGACAACAATCAGGCTTACTTGTCAAAAATTAATAGTTTCTCACAAGAGCACTTTCAAAACAAGCACTCCATCTTATGATTAGGTATTAAGGTTATGGGCTACCAAAGGTCTTTAATCTAGGATGCACAAGGTGTCTAGATTCTTTGATATACTCGCATGTGAGTGAACGGGAACTCCAGTGAGATCTTGAAGCTCGGACCAACTCTTCCACGTCTATCTAGGTATCGCGTAGCTTCGGCGGCTCTACCAATTCACGATGCAAGGATTGGGGTACAGCTTTCACTCTCCCCCTTTGTATACCCCACTGGTACGCGAGGTTGGAATCATCCCTTAGGGTGATGAAATCCCCAAGCAGGTCCCTCTAGAAAGAAAGCACTAATCATTTCCAACTACTCTCTAGGCCCACACGAAGTGCAAGGGGAAAGTGAAAACAAACTAATGCCTCCTTTGGGTAACACAAAAAGATAAACACAATAGACAATATATATTACCTCCCCTAATTAAACTATGCTCCTAGATTAACGAAAAACAACAAGGATAGCTTTGGAATCCATGTAAATAGGTGGTCCTACAAGCAAACATTAATTGTTTTATCCTTCTTTCTTCGCCAATTACACAAGAATATGCTACAAAATGTTAACAAAAACACCAATATCCTTGCAAGAAACAATGTTAAGGGGTTAGAATTGGAAAACAACAAAAAACTAGAGCAAAAACTAAGCTAAAATGGTCGTTTTACCTCTCAAAATGTGTTGTTTTGGGGCATATCCACCCCTCTACGGTAACCAAGAGGGAAAATTTTCCCCACTGTAGTAACCAAGAGGGAAAATTCACCCCCTACAATGACCAGGAGGGCGTAGTCACTCCTCTACAAAAAATTTGTTAGAAAAATAATATGGAAGAGAACGTATCTTCCCCTCTATAGCAAACTTGTTAGAACCATAATATGGAAGAGAACGTATTTGCCCCTCTGCAGCAAACTTGTTAGAAACAAAATATGGAAGAGGGTGTATCCACCCCACTGCAGCAAACTTGTTAGAAATAGAATATGGAAGAGGGCATATCTACCACGCTACAGAAAATTTGTTAGAAATAAAATATGGAAGAGGGTAAATCTGCCCCGCTGCAGCAAACTTGTTAGAAACAAGATATGGAAGAGGGCATAGTTTCCCTTCTGCAGTCAAATGGAGGGTGCAGTTACACTTTTGCACTATACAGGAGGGCACAGTTGAACTTCTACAATAGCAAGAGGGTGCAATTAAACTTTTGTAGTAGCAAAAGGGCGCAGTTGAACTTCTACAACAGCAAGAGGGCACAGTTGAACTTCTATAGCAGCAAGAGGGCACAATTGAACTTTTGTAGTAGTAAGAGGGAACAGCTGAACTTCTGCAGTAGCAGGAGGGCACAGTTGAACTTTTGCAGCAACAAGAGGGTGCAGTTGAAATTCTACAACAGCAAGAGGGTGTAGTTGAACTTCTACAGTGAACCAGAGGGCGTAGTTGCCTTCCTATAGTGAAATGTTAGCAAGCAAAATTCAAATCAGGGCGTAGTCACCCTTTTACAGTAAAATGTTAGAAAACAAAGTTTAATCAGGGGCATAGTCACCCTTCTACAGTAAAATATTAGCAAACAAAGTTTAATTAGGGCCGTAGTCGCCCTTTTGCAGTGAAACAGATGGTGTAATCACTTTTCTACAGTGAAACAGAGGGTGTAATCGTCCCTCTACAGTAACCAGGAGGGCATAGTCACCCCTCTGCAGTGACCAGGAGGGTGTAGTCACCCCTCTACATTGAACTAGAGGGTGTAGTCGCCCCTCTGCACTGAACCAGAGGGCGTAGTCGCCCCTCTGTAGCATACAAGAGGGCATAGTCACCCCTCTGCAGTGACTAGGAGGGCATAGTCATCCCTCTGTGACCTATTCCTATAAACAATCTCAACAACAACAAACATAAAATAGAGGAACCCATTTGTGGGTCCCATCAGGCATGCCAAAAATGTGATATCCTCAAGTTTTACCTATTCTAAATGTGTAAAAACCACTTCTTTGCAATGGAAAAACACAAAGGGACACCTCAAGATTATCCTAAGAAATGATAAAGCAAAGAAATAATTGAAAATGAAGATTATAAGACAATTATACCTTCTTTGCTACTGAAATTCCTTGGTTGGCCCTTGATTTTGAATGCTTGTGTGCTCCTTGGATGGCTAGATGCAAGATTGACAATATGACTAGATGCAAGTGCAAATGACTAAAATGGTTTGGCTAAATGAGTGAAATGCTTGTGATTTGAGTATTCAAAATGGCAGCATGTAGGTGCAAAATGACTAAGTGTTTTTTTAATGCCTTAGAGGGGGGTATTTATAGAGAAATTTGAATTCTCTAGAGATTTCAATGGTTGAGATTGAGCCACCAAGGCCAAGATGAAGGGATATGGTGAGTTGAGGACTCACAATCCCTCACATCTTGACATGTGGAATATGAGATGGCCAAGGATGTGATGATGTGTAAGTGAGTTGGAATAAGGACAAGTGATGTGTAAGGACATGTACCTTGGAAGTACATTGGGAGATGAGAAGAATCTTGGGTGAATAAATGTGAATTAAAAATTTGCATGCTTGGAAGAATCCCATGGACAAGACAAGGTTCCAAAAATGGAAGCACTTGTCCACATGTGACTTGATGTGACAAGTCAAAGATTCTAGAAGATGCATGGGAAAAGGGGATTCTAGGAGGAATAAAAGTGAATTAAAAATTCACATGGGGAAGAAGGCCTTAGATGAATAAAAAGGAATTAAAAATTCCTTGGGGGATGGGGAGAGTTGACCAAGGTACTAATTAGGCTTAACTAATCAGTAATTAGAAGATAATTAGATGATAATGAGGATTAGAAGCCAACTTACAAAATTTGGAGGATGTGACACATCCTAATCAAGGATTAGGCATGTGCACATCCCTAATGAAGAGATTAGGAGATGGATTAGGATTAAAGAAAAGTGATGTGACATGTGAGGAATTAAAGAAATGTCATATTTATTTAATTCATTTGATGAAAGGGGATTAAAGAGATAAGGTATTTAATTATTAACTAAATACCTTAGGGATTTGGTAGAATTAAGGGTATTAATTAAATAATAGTAATATTATTTAATTAATGCAAGTAATAGGACGTTTAGATGAAAGGGGATACATTTGGATAAATTAAGTTTCCAAATTTAGGTGTCTATAGCATCTTAGGACCTACTATGATAGTATCTTCTAGTTTGTCCCAAATGATGGGAGTGTGGCACTTTCACCCATATAGAGCCTCAAAAGGTACCATACCTAAGGATGCATGATGGGAATTGTTATAAGAAAATTCTACTAGTGGTAGATACTCTTCACATTTATATTACTGATCCATACAGTACATCCAAAGGATATCTTCTACTACCTAATTCACCCTCTCAATCTGACCATCAGTCTTAGGATGATAGGATGAACTGAAGTTTAGTTTAGTCCCCAATGTTGCATTCAAGGTTGTCCAGAACCTGTATTTCATCCAAGTATCTCTATCAGATATAATGATTTCTGGCACTCCATGTAAGTGGAAGATCTCCTAGAATAATTTCTTGGCCAAGGTCAATGATCCATCCTTAAGATTCCCTAGAATAAAATTTTCTACCTTAGTCAACTTATCAAATACTACCAGAATGACATCCATCATATTTGTTCTTACTTAAAAGGGTAACCCCTATACAAATTCCATGTTGATCACTTGTCATTTGCACTCGGTTATATTATGAGGGTAAAGGATCCCTACTAGATGTGTGTGCTCATCCTTAACTCACTGACACTTCAATCATCTGGCTATGTATTCCACTACGTCCTTGAATTTCGGCCAATAATACAAGGTTTTCTATTCTATGATCATCTTTTTTACTTTGGGGTGTCTTGAATACTGTGCATTGTGGAATTCTTCTAGGACCAACTTCCTAAGCTCTCTAGAGTATAGAATATACATCCGCCTTTGGTATCTTAAGATACCATCCAATTCAAATTCATACCCATTGAACTGATGGTTTGACAGATTTTCTTCTAAATCCTTTTTCACCCTTTCATAATTCTCATCTCCTTGCAAGTGTTGCATCACCTACTGACTTAAATTGGATCTTGTAGAAGTCATGTCTTCCAGATGTCTTCTTCTACTAAGAGCATCTACCACTCTATTCTCCTTTCCTTTTATATACTCAATTTTTAAGTCATACTCGCTAAGGAATTATATCCATTTCCTTTGTCATGCATTGAGGTTTGGTTGAGTGAAGATGTACCTTAATCCCAAGTGATTTGTTTTGAGCTCAAATGGTTTACCCAAAGATAATTCCTCCAAATCTATGAGCTCTAGATCATGTGGTACATAATTTACTCCATGTTGTTTCAGCTTCCTAGACTCAAATGCCACCACTTGTCCTCCTTGTATTAACACTGCTCCTACTTTATCTCCTAAAGCATCTGTGATCACTGAGAATTGACCATTTGGATTAGGTATAGTTAGCACCAGAGGTTTTGTGAGCTTCTCCTTCAGGAGTTGGAAATCCTATTCACGCTTCTCGGTCCACTCAAACCTCTTTCTTTTCTTTTGAAGAGATGTTATTAGGGCTGAAATTTGAGAGAATCCTTACACAATTTTTTTGTAATATATGGAAAGACCCATAAAGCTTCACACCTCCATCACATTCTAAGGTACCAACCATTCCGCGATTTCCTTTATCTTCTCAAGATCCACATAGACTCTCTCAAATGTAATAATGTGGCATAAGTAGTGCACCCTATCTTGATAAAACAAACACTTGGATAGCTTTCCAAAAAGATTATTTTCCCTTAGACGTTGTAATACTATCCTCAAGTGTTGATCATGTTCCTCAATAGACTTAGAATAAACCAAAATTTCATCAATAAATATGAGGAAAAAATCATCCAAACAGTCTCAGAACACACTGTTCATAAGATTCATGAAAGTTGTGGGTGCATTGGTCAATCCAAATGGTACAATGGTGAACTCATAATGTCCATACTGAGTTTGGAAGGTCATCTTTGGAATATCCTCTTTTGTTATCCTAAACTGATGGTAACCAGATCTTAGATCTATTTTTGAGAATACCATCACTCCCTTCATCTAACCAAATAATTCATCAATCATCGAAAGGGGATATCGGTTCTTGATGGTCACCTTGTTCAACATTTGATAATCAATACACAAACACAAGTTTCCATCCTTTTTCACAAAGATAACGGGTGCTCCCCACGGTGACACATTAGGTCTAATAAGCCCCTTGTGTAACATCTCATGTAACTAGGCTTTCAATTCATAAATATCAATAGTGGTCATCTTGTACGGGGCCTTAGACAAAGGCTCAGCTCCCAGAACTATATCAATGGAGAAGTTGAATTCTCACTTTGGAGGCATCTCGATGAGATCTTTAGGGAACACATCCCAGAATTCCCTAAGAACTGGATAATCATTAAGGTATGGTTTCTCATATTCAACTTCACTGACATGCACAACATATATAACACAACCTCATAGAATCCAAGATCACGCATGCAAGATGGATACCACATGCAAAAGATATGAAGAAGAAAAAGTTGTTCTCTAAAACCTCTCGTAAAAAATGCATTAAGAGAATCAATTATTACAAAATGATCAATCCTTATGAAGGAGATCAAGAAACCCTAAAAGGGAAACCCTAAATGAAACCCTAGTGTGCACACTTAATAATTAATAATTAATTATTAATGTGCCTAAGTTTAGCTTAAGTAATAAAGAGGAATAAGTGACTTAATTAATTAATCAATGTGATGTAATTAATTAAGCATAATAACTTATTACTCTAACACCCCCCCTTAAGATGAACTTAGGAAGAAGCTAAAACACTAGAATAGGATGCATGAAAGCAAAGATGGGTCCCGGCAACGAGGCCTGATCAGGTACCCATTTACAAATGCAATGAATGAGTAAGAGAAGGAAAAACCCAGTGGGACAAAACCCCCTTACAATGAGATAACATGCTGCAAAGAAGCACTGGAAGAACTTTGTAGAGTAACACTGGAACTTGATATAGGCAAGCAAGGAAATATTCTTCTGTATACTACTGAAACCGGATGAGAGTCACTGATTGACTCAAGGAATCATGATTAAAGCAACAGAAACCCCGATGCCACGGAACACTCGAAAACTCCAAACTGGAACAACTCTGGAATCTATGATGCAGCAAGTGATTATTAAATGATATATTACTGTAAACGAAGTGCAAAGATGCAAGATGCACTCTCCCAACTGCCAAAATATCCAAGTAATCGCCAAACAACCCACCGGGCCAAATTTGGACTAACTGATAAACCTGGGATAGATACAGAAAAAGTGTATGGACAGAAATATAGAGCTCCTTAATACCTTTCCAACGCCGCAAACGAGGCAAAAATCGGAGATCGTGGCAAAAAGTTATGAGCTCGGAAGTCCAAAAACAACATTTGACTTCAAACAGAAATAAATGCAGTAAAACAGTAAAATACTGAAAAATAAACTGCACCAAATGAAAGTGCTCGGAATCAGCTTTCCGGCGATATCTCGTTTGCCCGATTTCGATACCGTATGCCCAAGTTATGGCCAAAAGAAAAAAACTGCTTCTTTAGGAAAAACTAGGGTTAGGAGGGCAAAGAGGGGTGCCGTACGGCTGACGTCATCCTGACGTCATGCTGACGTCATCAAAATGGAGCATAAATTTGACGGCCGTCGGCCGCAAAAGAGGAATAAGTGACTTAATTAATTAATCAATGTGATGTAATTAATTAATAATAACTTACACTCTAACACAACCCTTCCTCTGATCCCTCTTGAGTTGCATAGCTGAAATTTTCCTAAGGGCCAAGGGTCTATGTACCATATGCATCTCCATCAAGTACCCATAGTCATCCAAAAAAATCACCATCTTATCCTCATAGTTTACAATAGCTTTATGCTCAATTAACCAATTAATTCCCAAGATTACATTATAGGACCCTAGAGGTGCCACGTAAAGGTTAACTTGGGTCAAGAAGTTGGGGAGTTCTAACTCGCTACAAAAAAAATCATGAATCTACTTCCCACTCTACTCGATTTCCATACTGAACTGACCATGAGTTTTTCATATGGCCAAGCCTAATGGGAAGCTTAGGAATCATCCTAGGGTCTTTGAAACACTCAGTAGCTCCAATGTCTATCAAAATAGAAATAGTTCAACCATAGAGCTTACTCACTAGTCATATTGGAGAAGCCTAGTACTCTACTTGCCTGTTATCCACCACTGCATGGATCTTGTCTTGTGTGGACTACTATTGATTTCCTTCCTTTTGTGACTTTTATTTTTGAGGTAAACTAGACACATAATGATCTCCCCCACAAGTGTAACACATGTCACGTGGTCCTTTTTGACCTCCTGACCTATCCTCTTTTGAATTCCTCTGGCTATTGTCAAAGTTGTTGTTGCCCCTATTATCCCTTTTGTTTCTTCTGCTTTGGTCGCATTCTTCCTTTTGGAGAGGGTCACTTTCTCTTTTTATATTTTTGATCGATGGGTCTTATTCTCCTTCTATCCACCATCCTTTCGAAACTTCTTATTTTTTATCAAGGCTTGAAGTTTGATCCCTTGTGAATATTAGACAACTATTGCATCTTCTGCTCTTGCTTAATGGAATTCTCAAAAGATTCTTCCATTGTAAGGGGATTGTGGAGGTCCACCTCAGCTCTAATGTAGGTTCTCAATCCCAAAATAAGCTTCCAAATCTAAAACCACTCATCAGATTAGTACTGTGGCACATACTTGAGCAAGTTGGTAAACTTCCCCTAATATTGAACAACTGTTAGACCACACTAGGTCAGATTTTGAAATTTAGTCATCCTTTTGTCAAAGAAAAGTTGTGGTAGCCACCTATTCTTTAAATATTGGAGGAAAACCTCCCAAGTAATCTCCTCTATCAGAAATCTCCCTTCTTCATTCTCATTGTCCCACCAAGTGGCTAGATCCCTAGATAATTGATATGGAGCCCAAGTAGCCTTGGTTTGGTCAAATAGGTTGTGAAACCCAAAGTATTTTCCATCTCTATGATCCAGGCCTCAGCTCCATCTATGATGGTGTTGCCATCAAATTTTGGTGGTGCTACCTTTTTAAGATCTTTTCTGAATTCTTCCTCAATTAGACCCCGATTAAGATCCCCTTGGGCTCTTTCTCCTTGGTCAGGTAACTCGTTCCTAATATTTTGATCTTCTTGCACCCCTTGGACCTCTTGTTCCAAATGGTCCATTTGGGTTTCTTGTCAGTTCAAAAGTTCTAGGATTTGGTCTAGTCTCTTTCTTGGCCCATTTTCCTATCTGTTACTGCCTGCATCTTGTCTAGCGGTCACCATAATGACTCACTCTCGGCCTGCATTATATTTGCATTTAGTATTCCTCAAAAAAAGGTTTTAAAATGATCTATAGAATTTACACAATACTATAATCACATGTAATCCAAAAGAGATATACACATTCATTCATATCCAAACAAGTCTTCAAGTTTCGTGCTCTTGATCAACAAAAACAAAAAAGACTTTCTTTATTTATATTAAATATGGATCTATGCTAATCCTTATTTACAAGATTTTTCCATTCTAAGCAATTCCCTCATTATTCAGGACATTCCTCTTGATCCTCATCTAAATTTACTTCATCCCTCTTGGGTGAGGCAAGATGTGCATGCAAGCACTACTTCTCCTCTTTAGTCAATTGTGGTGCAATAGGTCCATATTTTATTGGCCAATCTCTAAATGCAGAGGGTTTCTTAGCCTTAGGAATTCATTTAGACTCATAAATATGTTTGTATATCTCCAGCTTGAGATGTGTGAGGGAATTTTCTAGAGTTTTATCATTAGGAATCTTGAGTTGGTTCTTGGGTTTGGAATTTTCTTCAATAACAACTAGCTTCTTTGAAGCCCTAATAGTCTTTATTTTATTTCTTCTTGACTTAATTCTTCTCATTTCCTGCAACCATTTCAGATTGGTTATTGTCTAGGTAACTCAAATCCAATTAAGGGTCTACCATTCCCTAGTTCATCCATTGTGGGCTCATAGGCCTAGAGCTGAACCTTGAGCTCTGGCACCTACACCTCATCCTCCATTTTTTATCATTTGATGAAAATTAGGTTGGATAGCAGGTTAGAATGATTCTTCTAAGTATTTTCATCTTTAATAAGGCCTAACAAGACCATTAAGTATGTTTTAGGTTGACTTTTTTAATTTTTGGAGTCAAAATGTGAAATATTGCAATCTTGCACTAAATGTTGTCTTTGTAGCCTTTGAAGGAAAATACTTAAATTTGTATCTAAATGTGCAATATTGGAGTTTCAATGATGTAATAAGGTTGTTTCAAGGTCATTTGAGTAATAATTAAAGTTCTTAATGATGGATGTAATGTGTGGAAAGGGACTTGGGAAGATTTTTGGAACCTATTGAAGGCTTTAGGGGTGTTGGGGTGTGCCTTGGCAAGTCAAAAAATTTCTTATACATGCCTAATTAAGCCTTTTTGTGGATTGAAAATCATTATTTTGAATCATTTGTTGTTAGTGTTTGGTTTTGAGTATTTGGAAACCTATAGGGGTTGATGCTAGATGTTTGAAATCAAGTTCCTTTATCTGGTTAATGCCTTTAACAAGTTTTTATCATGACTGTCCTGGTTTGTTAATGTTACAAGGTTGCATGGGCTTGTATGGAAGCGATGGGAGAATTGGGTGTTTCAGAATGCAAAGTAAAATTATTTGATCATGTTTTGTCATGTTAAGAGTGATCAAAGCATCCCCAATTCCTGTAGACATGTCTAGGATGTGAGAGCCTAGTTGGGTGGTTAAGTTGCCTTGTTGAAAGGAATAGTGAAATTGATGTGTGCACATAGAGTATTTGAGAGAAGCTAATGAAAAAGGAGTTGCTTCCTACCACTCAGATCATAGGCCTAGAGTTGAATCTTGAGCTCATACCAAATGTAACATGCCCAACTAAATTTTCCTCAATAAATTAAAGAGTGACAATATGAATATAAATTTTATAGCATAAATCCCATAGCTATTTCTATTTAGCAATTTCATGTCCATAAATAAATAAAAAATGAATATATATTCATTTCCAAATGTCAATAATCAATTTACAAAGTTTGACTTGGCATTCCATGCCTCAAATTCAATACATAAATTACAATTATGATACTAGTACATAAAAAGGATTCCAATAAAATTCCTTTGATAGATCGTCTCCACTGGTGGATGAGAACATGGTTGAGGTGATTTTCCACCCAACCATGAAGCATTGCTTCCTCGAAATTCTTCAATCTGATGAAGAATGTCTGACCCTGCATGGAACACTTAGCAATAGATATAGTTTACAAGGTGGAATTTGTGTGTTCCTAGCTACATGCATTTCTATCTATTGTTAGTATATACAAGTTCCATGTTAGGTATTTTAAGAAAAATAAAGAGATGATAAATAACAAATAGTTAGCTCCATAATTAAAATGATTGCAAAGCTTGGCCATGCTCATGCTACATAAAATGCAACTCAAATTAGATTTGGAAAAGAAAATCTACACTCTCTGGAATCCATTCTTGGAAGGAAAGCTTCATCATTTATACCATCTATTAGCATCCTATTTTAGTGTGTTATAGTCTACCATGTACTTCACATATCATTCTATATTTAAGTCATCAACAAATATTCCATCTAATTCTGCTATAACCATTCATCTAATCATCATACTTCTATATTCTATTAAGTTTTGTAATGCAATTCAACATTGTTCTATTTCAACAGTTCTTGTCCTTGCAAACAAAATTAACAATCATAGTTAAGAGTATTTCAAGATGAAATCAAAAGGTATACCATGTGTATGTGCACGTGCATAAATGAAACATTTATGCAGTACACATATATGCCTATTAAATAAACACTATTTTTGGAATATGTGTATATATTTTGAATTCTAAAAAAAATCTACCTTACGTTTAGGTTTTCCATATTCAAAAGAAAAGAAAAAGAGAGTGTCAATTTCGTTCAAAATTTTCGTTGATCTCTTAATAACAACTAAATTTATCTCAGTTACAAGGAATCATTAATATAACAGTCACTTGACTCATATGAATCATGGATGAATTACATAATCAAGAATATTCTATTCAGTAAATAAAATAGTTTGAACATAATAAAATATCCATCAATCTATGACATTATAATGTTCTTTGAAATTTCTCTTTTCCACTAATATATGTAATCACATAACTTTTAGTTTTTTTATTTTTCACAATATCATTCATTCGAAGATCAATCTATTATGATGTTGGTTCTCTTTGTTCTAATAGTGATAGTATTACACATAAGGATACCGATATACATGATATCTCATAACCGATAACATGGTATCAATCACCATTAATTATCTTTAATTACCATTTGTTTCAAATCCATGGTTTGATCAACCATATGTAAAGGCATATTTTGTAAGAACAGGGTATTATCATTATTTTTCCATGGATAATAAATGAAAGCATACCCATGTCTAAATATTGGAATGTTGAGCACAAAAAATCATGTATATCAAATAAAATGAGTATCTAAAATATATAATGAGTGTCTTGCATATAAAGGAAAGATAGATTAGGTAGGAAGGTAGGACTAAATATCTAGCTACCCCTCCAAATTTATAACACATTCTAGTTCATATTACAAGTGTGAGAACATGTGTAGTTTTGCATGATATAGGTGTCTCAATAGGTGATCATGTGTCTAAACCACATGAAGTGAGATAAAAACTAAAAATTCCATAAGTGGAGACTGAACAAGTATGAATGGGTCAAATAAAGATTGATATGCTAGCTACTTTGATAGTGACCCTATTTACACTAACACCACTACTTAAGTGTAACTTAGTGAGGATAAATACAATGATGATGTATCTTGACTACTAGGCCATACTAGGCATCCATGTATAAATTTCTCATAAATGGAGTAAATGAGAAAAATTCATAGGAAAAAACACCTCTCCAAAAGAGAATGTACAAGTGAAGAAGATAGAAGATATAATGAAGGGATCATCATGATCCCCTAATTACTTATTCTATCATAATTTACAATAAATTCTCCCCCATATGAAAGAAAAGAGAGAAGTTATATGTGAACCCCCAAAAGATGAGTGTTGCAAGTATATGCAGTTGGTGTTGTCATTGATGTCAACAAGATTTGGTGTTGTCATTGATGTCAACAAGATTTGGTGTTGTCATTGGTGTCAACTATAGGAAGAGTTTTTTGCAAAGATGTGCAGTTGGTATTGAGTTGGTGTTGTCTTTGATGATGCTTTGTTTGGTTGTATTATGTTGTCATTAGTAAGATACTGGTCTCAACCTCTGGTGTTGCTTTGATAAGCTTATTTTTATGGATGTATGGTTTAGTTTTTATGTTGCAGTTGGCTTGGTGGTGATGAGGAAGTACTGAATATGTTGATGATATTTTTTTGGTGCTTGGATTCCAAGTGCTTTTGATAAAATTGAATAAAAAGAGGAAAAAGTGTTTTGCAATGTGTTTTGTGTTGAAGAGTAGTGTTATGGCTTTGCTTTGCAGTTCTTCTATGTTGAAGATCTACTTGTGTGATTTGAATATGTTGATTAGAGGTGTTCAAAGTTGTTTAATTCAGAATTTGGTGTGCTGGATCGATGTGCAGAGGAAGTTATGTTCACCAGTTTGTGAATTGTATATTGCAGAGGTGTATGGGAGAAATTTTCTCACTTCACATTTCTCTGCAAAGTGGTTTCAGGTCTTATGGATCTAAAAGAATGATGATAGTGTATGTATCTTTCTTCAAATGAATTGTTTCATGGTTTGGTGCTTTGGAAGTCAGTCTCTTAAGTTACAGTGTATGGCAGAATTATTTAAGTGTACTAGGTGTGTACATTCTTTAAGTAAAAGTTGTTGCAAAGGAACTTGTTGGATTTTAGGGTGTTTGTGGAATATTCTAGATCGTGTTCAATTTCTATGTGGTGTCTGTGAGTCATCTTTAAATTTGAGGAAGCGTGTACTTAAGTGTTAATGGTGTTAATATAGGTTCAATCGACCTTGGGTGTTTAAACTACATGTGAATTTGCTTTAATGTTTGTGGAAGTGTGGTGTGGCATGTATGAGTGGATTTAGCTCCTAGCTAAGGTGTGTTGTGGTCCACCTTCACTCCTTTCCACTACAGGAATGTTTTGGTGCCAACCTAATTTGAATTTGCACAATTGAGGTGCATAGCCGACCTTGGAGAATGTTTTCAAGGTTGAATATGGTATAACTAAGTGTTGATTTGTTGAAGGATGTGAAGATACATGAGCATGATGTGAGTGATGTGAATTGTAGAGTTGGAGGATGTGAATTTGAGAAGTGCAGTGCAAGATTTCATGTGTTAGATTACTAAATGCAGTGTGAAGTGTTAGGAACTATTGCATTCAACCCACAATCTTATTCATTTCCTACATAACCCATGAGAGATAAACATGCATACAAGTAACCATAATGTATAGATAAAATATACAATCCACAAGATATACCCTGGGAAAACCCTCAAGAGGGAAAAACCTAGCCTCCAAAAGCATCCATACTCCATCATATTATTCAACAATAAAGTAATACAAGAGTTACAATTAATAGCTCTAAAGCATCAATCCCTCCAATTCATTCCCATGTGTCCAAGCATGAATCCACACATCCCATGCCATGATTCACAAATTCACTCCACAAGAGGACTCAATAATGACAGCCAACCCACTTAGCCAACCTAAACCACTTCACATGTGTTTGATTTTATAGACGCGAGCTGACACAAAATACAACTAGTGGTAAGGTGAAACCACATACCACAAAACCATGTGAATACAAGACCACTAACCCCTTATTTAATATTGGGTACTAAGACATCACATTATTTAATATTTCCCAAATATTAAATTATTATCACATGTCTTCCACACATTAAATAATAATACAATGTTACAATTCAAACATCAAGTGATCCCCAAATAATTACCTAGTGTGATTAACCACACCAACAAGGTGCATCACAACTAAATAATTATAATATTATAATAAATCATTTTATGCAATGGTGTACAAAACCATATCCCAACATTCTCCCACTTGTTGTATACATTGCATAAGGGATCAATGAATGAAATACATTATCATATCCATACATGAAATCACATGAATCTATTACATTCTCTCCTGCTTTATCAAGTTACCAACAATAAGAACAAAGTGACCACCATCTCAAGCAAGAACTCCTCTCATCTTCCAACATTCCACCTATGGAAGAAAAGGAACATGCCAAGGTGAAGATGAACCAATCCATGAGCACAAGCATCAAATCCAAGTGATAAAAAAGGCTCTAACCAAGATGTTTTCAATTGAAAAACCCACATGATCGGAAATAGCATCCACAACACATGATAATATATCCAACCATCCATACCTCCAAAGTATCAATAAATTAGTAAACCCATTCCAAGAAAATATGCAACCCATAAACCATAAAAATATGCAACCCATAAACCATAATCAAGCTATTTGTATCAAACATGTCAATGAAGAATATACATATCGAAGAACTCCCACTACATAGGTAATATCAAAGTATATCAAGTCTACCAATTAACACTATATCAAGGTGTGATAAGTAAATCAAAGCATGAAGTACCAAGACCAATAACAATGATCCACACATACAACCCAAAGAGTTGCATAATCTCTCGCATGTTGCCACCATTCTCCCCAAAACATGAACATGAACATCCAGGAAGGAACCATGAAGAGAGAAACTTGTAAAACATAATTTCCTCCTACGAACACCTCAAAAGTGTATTGTTGTGTCAAGTATGATCTCCTAAAAAACCCCAAATGAAAAGCCTCAACATCCATAACACCCATTCTCATAGATCAAGTATAACATATGAATCAATGTAACAATTCCAACATGGATGTAAGCCTCTCTAATCAAGAAGATAAAACTCAAAGTAACAATCCTCAATACTAGAAATCAGCCCATAAACCATCTCCCAATAATCCTCATCGAAGAATAATATCATAAACTCAAATGCACAAGGAGATAACCATGCCATAACATCCCTCAAAATGAATCCTCCAGAACTAAATATCCATGGCTCAAGATCCATATCTATGAAAGATAAATCATATATAAACTCATGCTAAACTATCCTCAAATGAGTATCCATAATCAATCGCCATGAATCAACTCAATCCCATGAAAATCAAAGCACAAAACATAACACATCTAAAATATATAATGGGAAAATACCTCTCAAATCATAAACTGTCGAGTAAACCAAGAGTGGGGAATGAGAATGCTCCTCCAAGATAACCAAGTCATCATGACTCACTCCAAGAAAAATCTCCTCTATTGATCCATCATGAACTCATGTCCATATCCAGGTGAAAGCTCCTCGGTCTTCTTGTTGAAACCTCCAAAGAATAATCATCTCAAGCAAATGTCTCTAAGCACAAGAGAACTCCAAGCATCACCTACATCTCTAAGTATCCATGAGCACCTATAACCAATCACTACATGCCAAACTCCAAATGCAACATAGCACCATCATGAAGTAATAAATTGAATGATCAATGTACTCAATACAAAGAGAACCACACACGATTAATGTCAAAGCTCCAACCACAAAATCAGGAACCTATCATGACAACATGATCCAACCATCTCCTAGGAGATCCCATGAACCATAACATACATACATCCTGGTATCAAGAGAACATGTAATATGTCAAACTCTAATATGGAATCAAGAGTATATCATGGCATCATAACAAACACACTATAAACCAAAAAACCATATCTCCAATCGCATGAAGATAATCATACCTAATGATGCATCCATGTAACTGCCAACAATTCCCACTGAACCGTGATACGAGCTACACATGGCATCATGAAAACCATCCTCTCCATGAATCTCATCTAGGTCTACACACACTCAACTGCAATGTCAGTAACATATAAGTAAACCAAGAATTCCAAGCCAAGAAGATACATAAAACCACCAACAAAACATCACAAACCAATCCCACACCGCCAAATCATCAATATCAAAAGCTCCCACTAAAAGTGTATAACCAATGAATGTAACAAGCTATCATGACATTGTGATCAAACCACATGCTACAAGTCCCATCACCTGACTAATCAAGTACTCAAATCATCCATCCTCTCAATCCATAAATAACATACCAATACACAAATGACCACAGACAAGGCCAACTAATGAAATTTGCAATAACAATGAATCAAACCTGGTAGATATAGACAATCCACATCTAAGTCATCCCACTACAACTGAATGGGTGATCAATCCATACAACTACATAACTTGTAGATCCAACCACTGAAACATGCAAACTCATCATCACATTAGTAACCTACAAACCAATATATCAAAGAAGATAATCCTATAGACATCAAGACTCAAACACCAAATCAACCACAGATTTTATTTTCCAAACATGTCCATATATGAGTAATCATAGTCAAGGAACCAAATAAGCATCAAGAAGATAAAACCAATCTCCTAACATCAAACCATATCACCATCAAACACCACATACATGATCATGTCATTCCAATGCATCAAATATACCTACATACCCATGACACCATAATCGTAAACATCATTATACCTGCAGTCAATTGTCACCCATACAAGACTCCATGTCTCAAACCATGTCCAACCATGTCCTCAAAATTGAAGATAACCTATGTACATGTCACCATCAAAGTCCCAACTCTGAAAATCACTTGTAAACCTGTACCTAGAAGCACCAATATGATAATCAACTATATCATCATAAATAACATATAAAAACATGTACTCGCTCAAGGTTTCACCTCTTGACTCTTCTGGATGCTCACACAATCACACCATGTATCTCAGGCACCTACAAGTGATCAAACAAGTACCAATCTCATACTAATCCTCAAATAATAAGAAAACTAAACTGCTATGTAGTACACTACAAATTCTCACCAATGCCTCTTCAAAATTGAAAATTTGAGTTTGTATGTAAAAGTTATGACCAAAACCATGCAAATGAGAACATCTGACTTCTAGGCTTTAAAAACATGTCAAAATAGAAAAATAAAGGAACCAAACCTATACTACTATGTAGTTCTTAGAACCATCTTTCCAATTACTACAAGAAATTGAAAATCTAATATCGTGGGTGAAAGTTATGCAAATTTTAAAAAACCTGCTAGAAAATGTCTAGTTAAGCCCCCTAGTGGCTCTATGGTGGTGCCCAAGCGATGGGCTGGCGGTCCGCCGAGCAGCAGCATAATATAAAATATGATTTAATTTTTATTTTAAAAAAATTCCATTGCCCCTTGTGGGTGGACCCGACCAATTATGAAACATGATTTTTTTTCATTTGAAATCTGGGACCTTTTAAATTATCAGGGGAATTGAAATAAATTTCATTTGTTTTAAAAGTTGATGGCAGTTTTATTTCCCCCTCCCCCCATCATGGGGCCGGCATACCCTATCGGACAAGGGTCACCAATGGTGGTACCCCTATCGACAAGGGTCAGACCACTCGGTAGTCTACAGGGCTGTCAGTCCCTACAAATCGTAAGGTACAGTGGTAGTGGTCGGTGGGACGGGGGGGTCCGACCCCCACCCATTTATCTTTTTTTTTTTATTTATTTAAAAAATTTCTAACATTTTTTTTCATTTTGTAGGTATTTAAAAATTATTTTCAAAAGCCCAACGAAGCTTTTTCTCTATGGATTTTTTAAATCGTTTTTTAATAATTGATTTTCTGCACATTTCAAATGGGCCTTTTACTAAAAAAATCCTTTTTTTCAACTTTTCCAAAATAGGTCAAATTTTATTTCAAAATTCATCTCTCAACCAACCTAAATCCAACCATGATGTTCATTTTTGTCTCATGAGGTCATCTATGAAATTTCCCCTACAAAATCCTCATATTCAAACTCAAACCAAGAAACCCTTTTTCACCCAAATTTGGAAAACTTCATATCTACAATAAACCCAACAAATCTTGACAACCCAAAAGCCCAAATCTGGATACAAGCACCTACAACATGTGTTCCATATCTTGTAATTCCTCAAATGCTACATGCATGTCCATGGCTTCAACTTTGCAAAAACTCTCAAACTAGGGTTATAACAAAAATTCTTCAACCATGAAAGCATTGATACCACTTGTTAGGAAATATTGCATTCAACCCACAATCTTGTTCATTTCCTACATAACCCATGAGAGATAAACATGCATACAAGTAACCATAATGCATAGATCAAATAGACAAGCCACAAGATAACAAGATATACCCTGAAAAAACCCTCAAGAGGGAAAAACCTAGCCTCCAAAAGCATCCATACTCCATATTATTCAACAATAAAGAAATACAAGAGTTACAATAAATACCTCTAAAGCATCAAGCCCCCCAATGTATTTCCATCTGTCCAAGCATGAATCCACACATCCCATGCCATGCTTCACAAATGCACTCCACAACAGGACTCAATAATGATAGCCAACCCACTCAACCAACCTAAACCACTACAAATGTGTTTGCTTTTATAGACACAAGCTCACACAAAATAAAACTAGTGGTAAGGTGAAACCATGTACCACAAAACCATGTGAATACAAAACCTCTAACCCCTTTATTTAATATTGGGTACTTAGACGTCACTTTATTTAATATTTCCCTAATATTAAATTATTATCACATGTATCCTACACATTAAATAATAATAAAATGTTACAATTCAACATCAAGTGGTCCCCAAACAATTACCTAGTGTGATTAACCACACCACCAAGGTGCATCACAACTAAATAATTAATTAATTAATTACAATATTATAATAAATCATTTTATGCAATGGTGTACACTACCATATCCCAACAAGAAGAAGGTGTCTAGAATTCTTCAGAAAGACTATGAATGTGTTGGTGATGTTGTGGTGGATTTCTCTATTGCTTTGAGATGGATTTCTCATTATAACACTCTTCTCTATCTTCTTTTCTATTATGGAAATGAGCCTTTGGTAGTGAGTTTTTATTTCTTTGCGAAGTGGGCCCTATTGTATTCGGTGTTTATATTACTTATACTATGATTTAATCCTCACCCTAATTTTTTCCATCTTGGGCTTTCCATGTAAATCTAGTGTTCCTTTTTGCATTGTGTTGATGTGTTTCATTTTCTATTATTTGCTTTCATGATAAATCACTTTAACAGATTAAGGGTTGATTGAATTAATGTGGATTTGAATGTTTGTTAGGGTTTTAAAGTTTTAAGGTACAACTGATTCACCCCCCCTCTTAGTTGTCTTGTGTATTCAACAATTGATATCAAAGCAAGGTTCCTTGGAAAAAATATTAACCGCTTGAGGTAGATTTGGGACAGCTCACAAGAAAGATGTTCCTATATTTGATGGATCATATTATGCATTATGGAAAATGAGGATGGAAGGTTTTTTGGTTTCTCTTGAATTTGAAATATGGAGATCTATTGAAAGAGGATATACTGCTCCTGCAAATGGTCTAAGCACTAATGCTAAGGTCAAGGCCTATGAAAACAATGGTAAAGAAAGGTATGCTCTCTTAAGTGGACTTGCTAATTCTATATTAGTGAAAGTTATGAATCTGAAAACTACTAGAGAAATCTAGGTAAAGTTAGAAAGAATTTATGGAGATGATAAGATCAAGCAAGCTAAGATGTAGAATTTTAAGATCATGTTTGAGACCCTATGAATATCTGAAGATGAAAACATCACAAGCTACTTGCAGAAGGTGGGTGAAATTTTCAATGGCATCAAAGGTCTTGGTGGAGAACTGAAAGAAGAAGTGGTAAAGAAGGTACTTAGAACTCTTCCTATAAATTATAGTCATAAAGTTTCTACTATTGAATAATTACATAATTTGAATCCATATACCAAAGATTAGTTGTATGGTTCTTTAACTGCTTTTGAAATAAGATAATTTGGTACAAGTAATGCAAAATTTGAGATTGCTTTTAAGGATAGAAAATCAAAGAAGACTATGGAATCAGATCAGGACGATATTGATGATGTAGAAGCTAACCTTGTGAGAAGAATGAAAAAGGCTACTAGGAAGTATAGTGTTAAGCTTCCTTTCAAATGTTTTAGTTGTGGAAAGATAGGTCATTATTCTTCTACATGTCCATGAGCTTTGAATAACAAAAATAAGGAGAACAAAGGTAAAATGATTAAGAAAAATTATTATGTTAGAGAAGATGGAAGTATATATGATGATGAATCTGATTATGGAGATGACGGTGGTGGTGAATACTTGTTTGTGGCTTTAAAAGATGAATTTATTTTTTCTAACTCTAAGAGATGTGTGAAGGAAAGGGCTTTGAAATCAAGTGTTAAAACTTAAGGAACTTTGATGTTTCTTTTTATGCTAGATAGGAGAACTACTAGATAATTAATAGTGGATGCTCTAATCATATGACCGGTGATAAGATTAATTTTGTTAAACTTGAAAAATATGGAGGACTTGTTAGGTTTGGTGATGATACATCTACTAAGATATGTGGAAAAGGTTCAATCGATTTTGATGGCAACCATAATACTGATGATGTTTACTATGTTAAGGGTTTAAGACATAACCTCTTAAGTGTTGGAAAAATGTGTAGCAAGGGATACAATCTTATGTTTTATGATGATGTCCATGAATTCAAAAAAGGCTCTAGAACTGTGATTATTGTTGGAAGAAAGACAAATGGAAATGTCTATCAGCTCAAAGGTGTTGATGGATATTGTTTCATGACTTAGATCAATGAGAGTTGGCTATGGAATAGAAGAATGTGTCACAAAAATTTTGAGATCCTAGTGAGGATAAGTTTAGTTCAATTTATGAGATATTTTTCAAAGATTACAAAGCCTATGAATGTTCTATGTAAGGAATGTCAAATTGGAAAGAAAGCAAGAAGAAGTTTCAAAGTCAAAGAACAATCTTCTATCAGACTTTTGGAATTGGTGCATATAGATCTTTTTGGTCCTACTAAAGTAAGAAGTATTCAAGGTGACAAGTATTTCATGCTATTGATTGATGATTATTCTAGAATGGAATGGGTTACTTTTCTCAAATAAAAATCAAAAGCTCTAGATAATTTTAAAGCATTCAGATTTATGGTTGAGAATGAAATGGATATGAAAATTAAATGTTTGAGATCTGGAAGAGGTGGAGGGTTCACCTCCAATTATTTTAATATCTTTTGTGAGAATCATGGAATAAAGAGGTACTTATATGCCCCTAGGACTCCTTAGTAGAATGGAGTGGTTAAAAGAAAGAATAGGACTATTCAAGAAGCTGCAAGAACATTGATGAAAGAAGAAAATCTACCAAAATTCTACTAGAGAGAAGAAATTCATATTGTCGTTTATATACTTAACAGAGTACAAGCAAGGGGAAACAACCCAAAGACTCCTTAGGAGCTATGGTATGGAAAGATTCCTACTATCAAATACTTTAGAATGTTTGGAAGCAAATGCTATATCAGAAGTGATGAAGAGAACTAAGGAAAGTTTGATGGAAGTGATGTAGAGCATCATAAAAAAACCTTCAACAACCTCATTTCATCAGGGAATTTCAATCCCAATCAAATCAGGAGAAGATCAAATTCTTAATTCACTTTCTTTTTCCTCAAAACTCATACAACTTTTGATTCTTCAATTCTACAAGACTTCAAGACAACAAGTCAGTATTCCACTTCAACAAAACCATATTTCATATCATCATCATCATTAAGTTGATCAAAATAAAACAAGACCCATATTCAGGACCTTTGAAAACAATTCCTTCATTCACCATGCGCATTAGCATCTTTACAAAATTCATCAAGTTCTCAAACTCAGCAAACCACAACATGGTACATCAAGAAATCACCATTATACTCATTCTCCAAGTCAACACATTATGCTTACCAATTACTAAACCTCTATACATCTCTAGTTTCATTGTTTTGATAGATATATAACAAGAACAGGCAACCACACCTCTATTTACTCATACTTGTAGTCATACACCATACTTTCCCTTTAAGAGATCTTTGCTCAAATCATCAAATCCATCTAATCTTTTCAAAAAAATTATCCATACATAGAGACATCAATAATACCATTAGACTGACTGTTACCAAGCACTTAATGCCATTCCTTTTATTGTTTTAACAAAATATTTGTTTTGAGCAGTCATTTCATCAAGTTCCTTTGTAAGTTTACAAACCCTTAATCAGGTAGATCCCACAAACCAGATTCATATTCTAAGAACCAAGACATATTTAGAGACCCTTTAACACCCTCATCAACATAAGAAAATCTTTCAATGATTTTTTTGAAAGAAACTATCAGATTCTTTGACTGTACGCATGAAAAGGCTACTAGATTAAGCCTTTTTTCAAAGTGGCTACTATCAAATCAACTCCCAGTCACTCAAAAAATTCAAACTATCATTTTTCATGTTACAAAACTCAAGATTCTTCTATTTTTAAGGGTGGAGAAACTTGAAATCACACTATTCTATCAAACCCTTTTTTATAGGGTGAAAACACCAAAAATGATGAGGGTTTCATGAATATCACCCTTACAAACCTCAAGCACTTCGAAAAATAGTTGAAACATGCTTCAATGTGTCTTCAAAATCTTTTGAAACCATCTCCATGGCCATGCACGTGCAGATTCTTCTTTTCCTTGCTTGAAACCTCCATTTTCAAGGGTAAAACTCAGAATTTGTTTTGAAAATAGCATCATATCATTGTGTTTTGCCTTCCATTGTCCTATCAATACAAAAAGACACCAAACACATAAAAATCCAATAATGACAACCCATCCCATTGACATATCATGCCTACATTGATGGGATGGAGACCTTATGCTCTAGAGGACTCTCAAACCCTGTTTTGAGGGTTTACTCAAGTATTGTTTCAAAACCTTCTAAAACTGTGTAAATCCTCTTTAAAACACTACTAACTGATGGATGATTCACTTCTTGATAAAGAAACAAAAAAATTATAAACCCTAGGCCCCAATACAATCCGTACAAGGGCTGGTAAAAGAAAGAAAAACACAAAATTTTGTAGAACAGAGCCTTTATTTCAAAAATTTGATTACAAGGATACAATAATTGATTTCTCCCATGCCCTTCAATTCCTTTTATAACTTTTTCCAACTGAGTAACTAACTTTCCATCAATTCAAAACTCTTAAACTACCTCATAACCCTTTGCATTCCTAATATCGTGCTCTTTTTTTGTATTTTTACATCATGACAACCTTTCCCACCTTTTAACAATATTTTTAAAAACTACTTATGTGACCACCTAAGGACCAATTGCATGATTTGAATACACTCAAATTTATCATTACATAGCCCTTATACTTGATTTTAGATTTAAACACACACACATTTGACAACTTATCCTTTTGAAGGCATTACATATTTTAGGTGCTCCTACACCAGCAAGGTCTGATGAAGGTATTTTCCTTGGATATTATACTAAAAGAAAAGCTTACCAATGCTGCAACAAGAGGCTAAGAAATATTGTTCAAAGTGCAAGTGTCAAGGTTGATGAAGATCCATAGAAGAATTTAGTGGTAATAGATGGATATGAATCAGATTAGTCTACTTGCAAAGAAGAAGAAAAAGCTAAGGAAAAAGAGATGTAGAATGAAGAGGAGGAAGCTTTGGAAAAGACTCCTAAAACTCCTAAGTATGTGCAAAAGAATCATTCTGAAGAACATATCATTGGTGATAAAAACAAAGGTGTACTAACAAGAAGGAAAGAAGTTGAAGAATAGGTAAATCTATGTTTACTTTTTGAAGTTGAACTGAAAAAAGTGATTGAAGCATGCACGGATGAGTATTGGATCAAGGCTATGGAAGAAGAATTAATGCAAATTGAGAAGAATTAAACTTGGGAACTTGTCCCAAGACTAGAAAACAAGAATGTGATTGGAACTAAGTGGGTATTCAGGAAAAAATTGAATGAGAATGGAGAAGTCGTAAGGAACACGGTAAGGCTTGTGTGTAAAGGCTAATCACAAGTAGAAGGAATAGACTTTGAGGAAATATTTTCTCCAATGGAAAGAATGGAAGCTATCAGGATGTTTTTTGCTTTTTCAGCACATAAAGATTTCAAATTTTATCAGATGGATGTGAATACTGCTTTCTTGAATGGTGAATTAGAAGAGGTATACATAGAACAATCAAAATAATTTCAATTATTAGATAAATTAGATATGGTCTACATATTGAAGAAGGAATTATATGGATTGAAGCAAGCTCCCAGACCTTGGTATGCAAGGTTGGATAGGTACTTTTTGCAGCAAGGATTCAATAAAGGTACCATATATAGCAATATCTACTTCAAAGTTGAAAAAGATCAAATCTTGATTGTGGTTGTATGTGTTAATGAAATTATTTTTGGAGGAAATGAAGCTATGTGTAAAAGGTTTGCAGAGGAGAAGCAGAAATAATTTGAGATGTCTATGTTTGGGGAGATGCATTTCTTCCTTGGGCTACAAATCAATCAAACAAATAAAGGAATTTTCATTTCACAATCAAAATATGTCAAGGAAATGTTAAAGTTTGGAATGGAAGATTCTAAACCGATATGTACCCCTATGGTTATTGGTTGCAAGCTGAGAAAGAATGATGAATCTCCTAAAGCTAATTAGAGCAAGTGTAGATCAATGATTGAAGGACTGTTATATTTAACTGCTACTAGACCAAATAGCATGCATGAAATTTGTCTTGTGGCTAGATTTAAAGAAGATCCTAGAGAGTCACATGTTGTAGTAGTGAAGATGATATTCAAAATCTTGAAGGGCACTCCAGACTATGACTTGTGGTATCCAAAGGAAACTAATTTTATACTAAGTTCCTACAAAGATGTAGATTGGGCTAGTTGTGCAGATGACAGAAAAAGTACAAATGGTAGTGCATTCTTTCTTGGATGTAGATTGGTGTCATGGCTAAGCAAGAAACAAGATTCAATGTTTTTATTTGCTACAAAGGCATAATACATTGTATCACCATCTTGTTGCACACAAGTTTTGTTGATGAAGCAAACATTGAAGGATTTTAGAGTGGTATATGATGAACCAATTTCTATATTTTTTGATAATACAAGTGCTATCAAAATTTTAAAGAATATTTTAATGCATTCAAGGACAAAACATATCTCAATTTAGTATCACTTTTTGAGGGAGAAGGTTGTAAATAATTAAGTGAGGCTTGAATATTTTCCTATAAAGGATCAGGTTGTTGACATATTTACCAAGGCTCTTCCTAAGGATACTTTCGAGTATCTCCAAGAGAAGTTGGGGTTTATTTTCCCTCCTTCTTTGAATTAGATGCATAAGGGGATGCATCAGTCCAATTGATCTCAAGATTCATTCTTTTTTCTGGAATGATGTTGGTGGCTACCTCTCAGGGGGAGTAGGTAGTAGCATTTTTTGGCTATTGCAATCAAGATGAGTGATTGTTGTCATTTTGTAGTGGTTATTGATTGATATAGTTTGGTGTGTGATCCTAAAGGGGGGTATGCAAAGCAGTAAAGGAAAGGAAGTTGTAGAACAATTGATAGTGTATCTATCTTTCTTTAGATGAATTTATTCATGGTTTTGTGCTTTAGAAATTAGTCTCTTGAGTTAAAATGTATGGAAAAAAAATTGATTGTATTGGGTGTGTGCATTCTTCAAGTGAAATTTTTTGTGAAGGAACTTGTTGGATTTTAGGATTTTTTTGGAATATTCTAGATCATGTTCAAGTGTTATGTGGTGTATGCGAGTTGTATTTGAATTTTAGGAAGCATGTATTTAAGTGTTAATGGTGTCAACACAAATTCAACCGACCTTGGGTGTTTACACTACATGCGAAGTTCCTTTAATGTTTGTGGAAGCATGGTGTGGCATGTATGAGTGGATTTAGGTCCTAGCTAAGGTTTGTTGTGGTCCACCTTCATTCCTTTCCACTGTGGGACTTTTTTGGTACCAACCTAATTTGAATTTTCACAGTTAAGTTGTATAGCTGACCTTGGAGAATGTTTTCAAGGTTGAAGATGGTATAAATAAGTGTTTATTTGTTAAAGGATGTGAATATATATGAGCATGATATGAGTGATGTGAATTGTAGAGTTGTAGGGTGTGAATTTGAGAAGTGCAGTGTGAGATTTCATGCGTTAGATTACTGAATGTAATGAAAAAAAGGTGTCTACAATTATTCAAAAAGACCACAAAGGTGTTGGTGATGTCATGGTGGATTTCTTTGTTGCTTTGAGATTGATTTCTCATTGTAACACTCTTCTATATCTTATTTTCTATTTTAGTAGTGAGCCTTTGGGCAATGAGCCCTATTATATTCAATATTGATATTACTTATACTATGAGTTAATACTCACCATGTTTTTTCGCATCTTGGGATTTCCATGTAAATCTAGTGTTCCTTTGTGCATTGTGTTGATGTGCTTCAATTTTTGTTATTTTCTTTCATGATAAATCACTTTAACATATTAAGGGTTGATTGAATTAATGTGGATCTAAATGTTTGTGAGAGTTTTGAAGTTTTAAGGTACAACTAGTTCACCCCCCTCTCAGTTGTCTTAAGTATTCAACAATGAGAAGGAAATAACTTCATGCAAATAGATGCTCCCTCCCAAAATTTAGATAAGAAGAGAAATCTTGTAGCCTCCCCTCAAAATTCCTCCTACATTATTGGTAGATGCTTGACACTAGATTCTAAATATGATGCATGAATGTTGAACAATATTTCTCCCCTTGGGAAGAAACAACACCACAAATGCATGCAAGATGAATTCCCATTCCAAATAGGAATATGTAGGAATAAATACAAATGTATATAAATTATACACATGATCCAAATACCTAGATTATTTCCATGATGATGTCTTCAAATAATTCTCAAACGATTCATGTGAAGGTTGATATAGAATGGGATCCAAAGATATATGTTTGGGGATAACAATGTTGATGTGGCTATCATCAAAGAGAAGATGAATATCCTCAATAGTGTCTTTCAAATATACAATGTAGGATTCTACAAACATGAAGATATATCTAGTATAAATTTATCCCAATATTGTGTATATAAAAAATTGATATTGATTTCCTGGTAAATATAATTGTTGGAATCCATAGATGAGTCAATATTGGATTTGGATGTAGCAACAAGCATTGGAGGAGTTGATATCTCAATGAAAGCCATGGGGCTATATTTCTTATCCTCAAATAATGTTTATGTCTCACAATATATCTAAGTGAGACCATAAAATTTTTTGTATGTGTTGGAACTAGATGATTAGGTAAAGGAATACCATGATTGAGAATAATTTGTTTCATCAATTTGATGACGAATATAATATTATGTTGTATATTTTGTATTCCAACAATATCCACACTTTATTGTTGGTTTATTATGAGGATTATGAAAAATACTCAAATGAAAGGGATTTAGTGTGAGAGACATGATCACATGAAAATCAAGATCAAAAGTAAAAACACCTAGATTACCCCCTTGATTTGATTATAGCTGAAATTAGGACCCTTAGAAAGATATGAAATAAATCTTATATTTTATAAAAATGGCTATCCAAATCTTAATTTTACATACAAATTATTTGTAAAATTCTGATAGTTTTCAAAAATATTTGCCAAGTTTTTATAATTACGATGAAAGTAATGCCTTGTCAAAAAATTCACAAAACATTGAACTTAAAAGGCCACAAAATTAGTTAAAATGTTATATTTTTTAAAAATTTATTGTACCATTATGTCCATGACAAAACCATATTTCCATCAACTATAAATTTGTAAAAAATCAACTCCATATTTGTAAGTTATAGTAAAAATAAAGCATTCCCCTTTTTGGCACTTTGTGGTCAATTAGCAGTTAAATCAAACTTGGTTTTTATGATGGTACTTTAAATTAAACTGATAGAAGATAACATTAATTTTTTATTTTAAAATAGTTAGATGACCATGTAATGAGATTTAGTAGCACTTGAGGAAGCCCAAATTGGGGTGATAAGAGGAAATTTAGATGGATATAGAGGCCAAATTTATGTGTTTATTCTTTATCCAAATCCAACTTCTTCTCTAGAAACTACTAGTCCTTAAACTACCTTGTT